>JASDQU010280381.1:1906-14750 GCA_032191745.1 Picea mariana
TCAACTGGTACTATTGTTGAAAAATTACTTTGATAAAGATTATGACAACATGGATTGGTCATTCATCATAGATATGCTTTCTTGGTTAAAGTTTGGTCAATTATTTGTATTAATGATTAAAGATCCTTTTTTGAATGCTTTGCTTTTATTTATGTTATGGAGTGTCGTTAGATAAGATTATGATGCATAGATCATTTAGGTAGGGTTTCTCTTTAGCACCATATCTTTATGTTCTTGTTGCAGATGTTTTGAGTTACTTGTTTGAAGTTTCCAAGGTCTAGGGTCAAATTAGACCCGCATTTCAATTACATGGAAAGGGGAGGAGATTAATAACAATTTTATAGTTGTTCATTATCTTACATTTAACCTTACATTCAACTTTCTTAGGGTTCATTTGAAAAATCTATGGATTATTTTAAAGTTGTTTGTAATGCATTTGGGGTGGTTGTGAGTGATGACAAGACTAATTATTGGTTGATTGTTGTGGAGGATAAAATTCCTTCATTTTCTCATTCTTGAAGGAAAACAAGGGATGGACACATTATGTGCTACTTCGGTATTCCATTTGATATCAACCTTTACCCATCAAATATGTTGTAATAGTACTTTGAAAATATTAAGAGAAAAATCCAAGGTTGGTGGTACATAGATCTTCCACTTATAGGAAAGATGATGGTTCTTCTAAATACTTTGGTATGCCCTTCCTCCTAGTTTCCTTCTAATGTCCACTTTTCTTGTTTGAACAGCTTGTTAAGAGGGTTACTTTGGTCTAAGTTTAGTAGTTCTTAATAATTTGCAATAACCCCATGAAATAGTTGTATCCTCCCAAAGGATAAAGGAGGGATCATCCTTATTGACATTAAATTGAAAGGAGAAATGTTATCAATCAATGGATTATGAAAGGAGCAATGTTATCAACCAATGGATTATGCATTGCTTATTTTGAAATTTATGAGCCTTGGAARTGTTTGGTGTAGTGTAGAAGAACTTATATAATAAGCATTGCAATAGTCGGGGGGGGGGCATGTTTCTTATTAGTGATATCATTTGTACCCCTCTAGATTGGGGGTGGGGGCATGTTTCTTATTAGTGATATCATTTGTATCCCTCTGGATTTTAATATTGTTAGCTCCCTTGTGATGCATGGAATGTGGGAGGCTTGGATTTGATTCATCTCACCATTAAATTTGGATGATGAATGATCAATTTTCTAGTTTGGTACTCTCCTTGAGAATCCTCCCAAAGAGGCTAGTGAAGAAAACGACTTTTAAATGTGAATATCTATGGGAGGTGTAATCTATAAGTTGGAAGACTTAATGAGATATGTCATGGGAGTTCGATCTATTATGCTCTGATTAAGTTCCAAATCAAGAGCTTGAAGTGTTAGTCTTAGAAGATGATTGTATAAGATTAATCCAGATAGAACATGCCCCATCCAAAGAGAGTGGTTATGGAGATACAGTAAACCCATATGGGTTTACAATGCCCATAGGTTGTACCAATTCCTTAGCCTCCCTTTCTCTATTCCGGAGAAAGTAAATTAGTGTTGTAATTTATCATATGTAGCAGATAAAATGGGCAAATCACCTACATATAATGTCACGATTCAATAGAATTTTCTTCAAGTTGAGAGTCTTTTCTTGGCTCAAGATCTATTAGTGACTATTCACTACAACATGTGTTTGGGTTTAAAAATTCATTGTATGTACATTGGGATGAACTAAAAACAGTGCATCAATTATTTTGGAGCTACATGATTAGCTAAGAATATCAAAATTATGTATTTAATACCTAATCATTTATTTTCCTAAGTAAGTTCATTGAAAAGTTGTTTCATTAAGGGGTGATGAATTCCTTATACCATTATCTTTCATGAGAGTTTGGAGTTGTGTGAGAATTATAGTAAGTTCATTGAAAAGTTGTTTCATTAAGGGGTGATGAATTCCTTATACCATTATCTTTCATGAGAGTTTGGAGTTGTGTGAGAATTATAGTGTTGCAAATTTTATATAAACTTTAAACATGTAATATTCGCTTCTCATTTATTACTTTGAATTTTTTTTAATATGATATTAATAAGTAACACAATGTTGTAACTAATATGGGACAATGTTTAATTGAAGTCTGTTATAATCTAAAGTTTAAAAGTGTAATATATTCAAGTTTTTTCACAAAAGTAACATTTAAAAAAAATAAAATAAAAATTATTGAAGTATGTCAAGTTTTTTATTAAATAATATTTTAAATACATTTTAAATTATAAAATTTTAAGTTAATCATTAAAATTATATAATAATCTTTGTGATGTCTAATAGTTAAGAATAACATATATTTTTTCTTAAAAAGTCATAAGTTCAAATCTATATAAGAGATTAATCACAAATATAATCTCTTCTTTAAATACAAACTAACGATCTACAAACACACTACAAAAACGAAGTACGAAAACCAGTACCTCAAGACCCACATCGACAGAGATTCCGAAATCGAAACACTTGCCCCATGAGGAATTATTCTTTTATTTCCTCGGACAATCCGGCCACAACCAGTCGTGCTTGCAGATGCATATAAAAATCGCATAAATTGACCCAGGGTAACAGTTTTMCCTCAAGATTTTTCTTTAAACTGAGTAAGCATTTAGACTGTAGAGGTTTCTGTTATGTTTAATAGTTGTCACTCATGGATACAGGAGCCTTCTGTAAATTTCAGGTTAATTGCTGGTCGAGGGTGCCGGGAATATACGCAGTTCAGTTTCCGTGAGAGTATAATCGTGAATTTACAAGGGAAATGATCTTTCGCATATCTTTTTATTTTGAAATACAGTTATTTCTGTATAGCGCAGGTCATAGTTACCTTAAGGTGAGTAAACTGATCTTCAGGAAATAAAGATTTGCGGTGGAGAAATGTCTACCTATAGCTGGAGCTGATGAGGAAAAAACTTGAAACTGCGGACAACTGTAAGTTAGATTTAATGTCGTTTTCTTTAATCTTTATCGAATCTATGTTTTCATTAATTTCTATCGGAGTAAGCTAACTACGCTACCATTTGGGATTCCGACCAACGTGGAACGTCCCATCTCCGGCGAACGTATCTGTCGGCTCCCTTAACGTCGTGGGGTGGGTCGCTTCAGCTTCTGTTTCCGTTTAAGCTGTCTGTGGATGGTATGGGGGTCAGCATGACCATGCAGTGTTCTGCATCGGTCCGTCAGTGCATGCATCCTCCATCCAGCCGGACGATGTCAGCCACCAAATCAGCGGATGAGTTGTTGGGGCGAGTTAAGGTACATAGAGCAAATGGCTGCACTGACCTGCTCAGAACTCTCATAAACTTCCAACAACCGCCATCATCGTGGTGCAGTTGAAAATTTGAAATTTGAAATTTAATGTTTAAACTAGCGGGAAAGAATTGAAATTTTCAAATTTAAACTAGCACTCTTCTCATCACAGTGGAGCAGAGCGCCACAATTCTGTGCCTGTGACAGTGTTAGCAACAGTATTGATAGACAGTACTCGCTAATAATGGCAACTTATCTCCGTGTGAGCGTTATCATTCTCTGGCTTGCTCTTGCCCTCATTTTCCATCTGCAGTGGAGCTGTTGGGGATATTGCGACCCAAGATTTCTTCAATGGAATTTTATCTGCTGCTTCTGATGGCTGCGCAGGAAATACCTTCTATACATACACTGACTTCCTTAATGCGGCCAATTCATTTTCTAGCTTTGGCACAACAGGGACCTTCGATGACAACAAAGAGAAATTGTTGCTTTCTTCGCCAACGTTACTCATGAGACAAGGAGTATGTATCTAATGTTATTTTCACATAACCTATGAATCTATAGATTGAAGATTTGAGTTTAGAATTGGTTGTTTATATACATTGACAAATATGGTCTCTAACTGATTGACAGATCTGTGCTACGTGGAGGAGATAGCCAAGAGCGAATACTGCGATTCCAGCAATACACAATATCCATCCGCATCCGGACAGCAATACTACGGCCGTGGCCCCTTGCAACGCACAGGGTATGTATATAGGTTTATAAGCCAGCAATTATGAATTCTTTTCTGATCTAATGTTTAATTTGAATGCTTGGTGACCGTTAACTATTTGGAGTAACTTTGCAGAAATGCAAACTATGGTGTAGCTGGAACTTATCTGGGCGCAGATCTGCTGGATTGGTGGCTCAGGACGACCTAACCTTGTGGAAGACTGCGCTCTGGTTTTGGAATGTGAACAACAATTGCCACACCGCTATTACGTCCGGTCAGGGATTTGGGGCAACCATTCAAGCAATCAACGAAGCGATAGAATGCAACGGTGGAAACACCGACCAAGTTAATGACCGCATCAGTTATTATAAAAACTACTGCACTCAATTTGGTGTAGACCCAGGAAGCAACCTTAGCTGTTAAGAATAGTTAGCCAACGGCACTTGATCTCCATCAAAATAGTTCAAAATAATCAATAATGTGAAATAGTCAATAAAGTGATAGAGGCTACTTACCATTGTTATTATTACCAGAGCAGGGCACGGTTCGTCTCATGTTACAGTCAAAATTCTGCCACTCATAAATAAAAGAACATATTTCTCAAACACAAAGATCTTGTTCTGTTTTTTTGACCTCTTATGATTAAGTTTTGCACTCTTGACAAATCCAACAAACTTAAAAAGCTCCGGCATCTCATTTTTCATGCCGAGTGAATTGTATTCGTGATTAAAGACATCGTTTAAATGTTATATTTTTCTGTGACATCATCCTTATTCAATTTTTTTTTTTTTTTTGAAATTTTAGTATTTCCTTAATTTAAATCTATAAATAGATTAAGCACCCCAAAAAAACGCTGGAGTATTTGCATTTTGATTTTTTTACCATATTTTAATTAACTTTTTGGTGAAATGATAGTATTCCCTTAATTTAAATGTATAAATAGATTCTTAATTTAAATGTATAAAGAGATTCAAGAACAAAAAAAAACCTGGAGTATTTGCATTTTGATTTTTTACCAGATTTCAATCAACAACTCCAATTTAAATTTCAACAATTGTTTTACCAAATTCCAAACAAAATTAATAAAAAAATTCAAAATAAAGCCCAGAGTTCAACAATTTTTTTACCAAATTCCAAACAAAATTAATAAAAAAATTCAAAATAAAGCCAAAAGTTATAACGTTTTGATTAAGTCTCAAGGAAATTATACCGATTACAGTACTTCAGTCGACTCTGAATGTGAAAGACTTCTGTAATATTTGACCTTGAATAGATAATCTACAATGGATCACTAAATTCATGGAAAACGACAAGTCTGGGTTTTGCATAAATTAATGCATTGAAAATGAGGAAACTCGTAAGGTCTTTTATTCACTTTTTAAAATCCATAAATTCATTTCCATTGTGAATTTACTAAGCTTTTAAAATGTATAAAAAATTGTGTTCACAAATATTAATTTAATTGAAAAAATAATATTTGTAGCGTCTTAAACATTAAGAATTTTAACTTTGAGTTTATTAAACATTTAAATGTATACAGATTTGTGTTTTAGTATATATCCATAAATATTAATTTAATTGGAAAAAATAAATATTTATTCAAACAAAACAATATTTTTATTGTTTTAAATATTAATAATTATCATAATTAAATAACAAGTATAAAAAAAATTCAATTTATAACTAAATAGAATTAAGGTATTAATTAATTTCTAAAATATTCTAAAATTTGTCATTTTTAGAGTGCTAAGAAAGTGAAAAATGAAATACACTTATTAGTCCGTGCCTAAGGTCGAGAGGGACTATAGCGATGGATAATTGGTTGTCTTCATATTAATATGTCCTTTGAATATAAATCTATTCCCAATGTTTGAAATGTTTAGATATCCAAAGTTTTGAGCATCGACATTTTTTTTAATTTTTTTATTTGTATTGAAATGTTTACATACCGAAAGTTTTGAGCATCGAAGCTCTTTTTTAATGTTCTTATTATTTCTATTTTTATTGAAATGTTTACATATCGAAAGTTTTGAGCATTAACATTCTTTTTGAGGTACTTGAATGGGCCTGACAGCTTAAATGTTTGCATAGCGTGAGGCCCTTAAACAAGCCTGGCAGCTTTAAATGTTTACTTAAATTGGCTTGTCACAATACATTTTTCCTCGAATTTTTCCATACAATGTTGCAGTGAATTTGGAGAATATTATTGTCCACTGCCACTCGCATAGCCATCATATGTTCCATACGTCTTCTATGCTTGGAATGCAATTTACTCATCATTGAAGATACATATATTGTTTATTGGTTCATTGGTTGTTGCTTGTTCATTGGTTCGTTGGTTTGTCGGTTGCTACTTGTTGTTTGGTTCAACTTTTCAAGGTTGAGGCCATGCACATGCAGTTGAACCTGTTGGTGCTTGCTGCTTGCTTTTGTTTCCTTCAACTTTGCAAGGTTGGAATCTTGCAGCCGCAGTTAGAGTTGTTTTTTCACTTTGCAAGGTTCAAGTCTTGCACCCACAAATAGGGTACTTGCCTTCAAATAGAGTAAAGAGGTATCGATAGGTATCGGTAGAGCTATAGGACCTTCCTCAGGCTCTTTGTAGAGGGTCGAGGGTAGAGGTGCCGATATCTATCTGTGGGCCATCAATCTCATAAATAAATATCTATCTCTCCAGCCCAACCCAGAAATGACTGATCTCCTATGACCTGCTGGCTACGATCAACTGGGTATCAGCAATGAAACCTGGCTACTAGTGACTCTCGACAAGTACTCCCGATGAGTACTCCTGGCTTCGGCAATGTCGGGTGCTGCTTGTGTGATTCAACTTTGTGTCTGTATCCTTAAATGTGATGCAGGTAGGAACCAGTGTGCAGTGTCGTTGAGTGCAGTGTTGTATCGTGTGTCGTACCATACTGTGTCGGGTTTGCACAACAATACATATCAGCCTCTAAAATTATCCAAGCCATTAAATTCACAAGCCATGATTATTATTAGATACATAATTATCCAAAATAAGCTCAACAACTTATAGTGTGCTTACATAATTCCCTCCTTTCATAATTCTATTTTAAATGAAAGCTAACCTACCAAATTAATTATTCCAGCCAACCAGCTCTTTAATAAATACCAACCAGCTAGGCAAGCCAAGAAGTAAGCCAGTCGTCGCCCTTTCCTTATCGCCCGCAATAAATCAATCAAGAAGTGGCGAGGATACTAAACCAAAAAGCAATCGAAGCAATCCTGCCTCTCCTAGGTCAACTTCCAGAAATGGCCATGTTCAGTAAGAATAAAATATACTTTAAGTGCCCCATATAGGAATGATGTCTTGGCCCCCTAAAAGATGAGATTTTATTAGGCGAAACCCTCTCCCATACGGTCGAGTGGCTTGTACCTCGCCCCTCCCTCTCGTACCTCAGGAGAGTGCCTTCGGTCCATGAATGATAAGTTTTTTTTTTTCATTCTGGACCAAGCAAAAATATTGCCTGCTCCGAGCCAAGTAGTCCATCCATGGTTCAATCAATCTAATTTGTTGGTAACTTGGGATACATCTCCTTTCTCTCTCTGATATGTTGATAACATGGGGGCCTTCTCTCTTCTCTCGTGTATGGTGTGGGAAATAGGGTGTGTGTATTGGGGATGTGAGCCAGTAGTTGGCCATCAAGAAATCACTAAGCAGTGCGGTGTCTTTCTTTTGGGAAATTTCTAAGAATCACCTACTTCACGCCGGGGCTCTCCTCTGTCCATTCTTTCCGTCCTACCTCATCGTCACAGACTAATCAGTCCCCTCTGGCCGCTCCTTCCGGCCAACCTCATCATCAGACTAATCAGTTCTCAATCCAATCCGTTTCCAATTTGTTGGGTACGAACTATTGGGCACGAAGTATAATTTCGATGAGTATAGGTTCAAGCAATGAGACTAGAACAAGCTGCACAGACAAGCACTGACTAGCTGCATCGACCATATTTCTTCCTGCATCGACAAGAGCTTCATGCACTAGAGCTCTTCCATTTGAGTAGACTTAATGTTGACCTTCTAGTCATATGGTCAACAGGTTACTACTACTATCGACTACTAAGACTCTTGATGGCTAGCGGCTGCTATGAGTGTCACGTACCTCCTATGAATCTGTGTGTGTATACATTATGTGTACTATGTGTCCTCTTTGTGTAACCTAACCTCATCGTATCGTGTAACCTCATCGTATGTTTCATCATCGTGTAACCTAACCTCATTGTTAACCTTCATTGGGTAACCTCAATGTGTAACCAACCCTAATCTAACCTCATCATTTAACCTCATCATTGTGTAACTCTACGTGTCTTCTTTGAGTACTCTATGTGTAGCTGTGTTATTAGTCCCCTCCCATTGAGTATTCCCATTGAATAGGCCCCTTTGAGTATTTCCATTGATTATTCCCCTTCCCATTGGATTAGTCCTTGTGAGTAACCTCTGTGATTAGTCCCGATTGAGTAGACCCCTCCCTTTGAGTAGGCTCATTGAGTATTCCCGTTGAGTAGCCCCATGGATTAGTCCCCTCCCTATGGCAACAACCTCCTAGACACAGTGGATGGAGAACTGGTGGGCACATACAACTTCTTCACGGTCACGTAGAACTAATCACGCATGTACAACCTCCTGGGCATGGGGTGTCGCAACTAGTCACGAAGAACACTACTGCAACTGGGCATGTCCAACAGGTCATGCGGTATCGCAACTGGTGGTCATGTAGAACTCCTTCCTGGGCACTAACAACCAGTAACTGAGTATAGGGTTTTTAGAGCACTCACCTTGTAGCATTGACTACTTGGCACCGACCAGAGTTTCTTCATGCATCGACCGGAGCTTCTAGGCAATGAGTATCAAGCCCATCCTGGTAGCCCATTCTATTAGTGTAGTTGAATAGCGTAGCAACTGCATTATATTAGCCCATTGGACTAGCACAGTCGAGGAGCGCAGTCCAAGTAACCGAGCCAAGTTGAGTATCCAAGTATCCAAGCCAAGTGTTGTAGTATCCCAGTCGAATAGCCAAGCAGCCGAGTATCCAAGCCCCAATTGATTAGCCGAGAAACCCAGCCCAACCGTGCAATCTAGCCCAGGTAGGGTATCTATTCGTTCCCGTATCGTGTGCCATACCGTACCATCGTACCATGCATATGTCCAGAGCTATGTGGTTTCCTTATGTGACTTCCTCCTATCAAAGAGTGTCTCAAGCCCATCCCTGTCTCAAGCCCAACAACGAGGTATCTGAGTGAGAGTATTCCGAGTAGAATATCTGGGTATCCAAGTCGAGTATCCAAGGTAAGCTATTACCGGCTTCAAATGCTTACTAATGGCTATGACCCTCTAGCGATGACCTTTATGGCAGCTGATATGAGACTGGTGGCAATGACCTTAAGGCTAGAGCACTAACTAGAGCTTCTTTCTAGCAATGACTTTGTAGCACTGACTGACAAGAGCTTCTGACACTGACTGTCTACAACTTCCATGACTAGAGCTTCCAACACCTCCTAGCTATGATCAGTTACCAACAAGTACTCCCGGTTATGTATTGGCAATGAGAACTGGCAATGACTAGTGGCAATGTGTTTCTATCGGTTATGATGTGTTTAAAAAGAGTGTGTTAGTTTGCTTTATGAAGTATCATTCCATTGCACATACGGGATAAGCTAGGACATTGGTGGATATCAGGAAAGCCTTATTGAAAGAGTTACAAAAGTCGAAGTCTAGGTCGTAATGCATTATAGAACTGAAAGAGATAAAGCAGCCGACGAATGAATCGGTATGGGATTTTGAGAAGAGATTCAAGATATTGATGGATTGATTGAAATTCCATATTCCATATGAGCAACATAGGGAGTGGTTTATTGGAGGATTTTTTCCGCATAGATGATGCCCTTTGATGCAATAGAAGATTACGACGCAATCAGAATCCCTAGAAATCACTATGAAATTGGAAGCATCCCTTGTAGGAGAGAATGGCATAGGGATGTCTCAAGTTCAGTCGCGGTTAGCAACACCAAATTATTTAGTTACAGGAGCTTTCGAAAGGGAAGGAAAAGCACGAAGAAGTATGGTGTGTTACATGCAGGACAAAAGGTCATCACAAGAACGAGTGTCCATCGTTTCAACAATATTTGGATAGAGGAGCTTTGAATCCCTTGGCCGCAAGAGGATGGGAATGGTGTGAAATATGTAAGATGATGGGTCGTCACCCTATTACTTGTTAGTTAATGCAGAAGTATCAATGTACTACTAGAAACCTATACTATAATTTTTGTAAGTTTGTGGGACACGATGAGAAGGATTATCGTGCATTTGATCTCATGAGAGAGCGCAGTACAGATGCATATAGAGTCCAAGTGGAATAAGGAACAAAAGGAGTACCATAGTATAATACCCTAAGAGGTTATAATCAGAATGGATAACATCGACTTCAACCATGCCACCTTTGTATAGTCAAGCATGGTCAACCATGGTCATTGTCAATTAATGAATTAATGTATCGATACTTTAATAATGTATTATTAATGTATTAATATAATTGGACCATAAGAAACCATGATCATGTTCAACAATAGTCATTTTCAATAAATGTATTAATGTATCAATAGTTTAATAATGTATTACTACTTTAATAATATATTTATTAAAATATTATTTTATTGGTGTATTAATATCTATGTATTAATTAATAAAATATTAATGTCTTAATTAATTAATACATTACATTATTAATGTATTAACACTTTAAAGAATAATAGGATTGACTTTTTATTTAAAAATTTCAAACATAAATGAACAATATTAAATAAAAGTGAAATATAATATACTACATTTAATTAGTAATTAAAATTTAATGAATGTATTGATAGGAAAGCCAAAATACAATTCAACCACATTGGATGCAAATTAATCATTTTAATATCCATATCCAATAAAACACTTGTCATCAATTCCCATAACAAAGCACTGTCAATATCAATTAAAGATAACACTCCAAAGCCATTCTAATTTCCATAACAAAGCACTGTCAATATCAATTAAAGATAACACTCCAAAGCCATTCTAATTTGTATTCAACATTATTATTCAAACCCACATTTTTAACATTATGCAACTTCCATATTCATATCAACAAAAATGTTCCCTTAATCTTTTTCAAGTACACTATGCATATCAAAATAATATAAGTTAGTGAAATACTACAAAGTTAAGTCAAAATACTTTTAAAGTTCAAACAAAATATGCCTCTACCCTAAATCTTTCGAATCGAAAGTAATCCCATTATGAAGGCAATGGAAAGTATACTATTATCAAAATACGAGTCACTGTGAAGACATGAGGACGAGTGCTTTGAGAACATCTTCATTGTGTCTACTAAACACACTGATGCAGGCCTCCCTTTCCTGGTTTGATGCATGTATAAATGGTTCATCGTCATCCGTCATCCAAGGCCGGAAATATTTTAACTGGCTGGCTGCCATGTCTAGATTGAAGAGAATACTTGTCATCTTGGTGAAAAAGACTTCGAAGAAAAACAACACATTCATTCTTGAGGACAAGACTCCAGGTTCGAGGTTTGATTGATTAAATTGATAAGATTCAAATTTGCACATATCAAGTTTGATAACTGCTAAACAATATAGTTGTGATAGCAATCTTTGAAAATTTTTATTATTGAATACTTGGTAGCATGTGAGCAATATTGCGATAAATGCTTATTGGAATTATTTACTAGATATAAATAACATCTCCTCTAGGAGAAACTTCTTGTTTTGTTTCCAGGTTACCATGGATGAATGATTGATCACAACACTAGAAGAGTGTTGCTCTCATTTATTATTATTTTATTTCTCACTTTTGACTCTTGTTTCAGGAAGGTCACAAGTGATAGCTCTGAAGGAGATACTGTGACGACTGTTCTCGCTATTTTTTTTATTATTATAAAGAGTATTATTCTTGTCTATTGTTTCTCCCTTTTTGTTCTTGTTCCAGGCAGGTCATAAGTGATAACCCTGAGGGAAGCTATAGTGACGCTTGCAGGAGAAAACAAATTAGATTATCTCTAGTTTGAGACATGAAGTAGACTGTCGAGATAATAAGTTGTATACACGATTGTATACATCCTTGTACCAAAGAAGAAGAAGATAAAGAAGGGTACATTTGCGAGATACAAAGTATCTCATATGGAGATTGATTTTAAGGAGCAAAAGGCTCCAAAGATGATCGAACAAATCCCTTTGGTGCATTTGATCACTCTTCAGATCATTAGGAAGAGTTAGTAGAGCCAAAAGGGCCTAACCAGAATCATTTCAGTAACCAAGAAGAGACCATCATGGTCTCGTGACACTTTGCAAGATGCAAAGCCCTATAGCATTGACGAGCCATATCATGAGGAGCAGATGGCTCCACTAGTGGTGAGGCAGGCGACCTCACCAAGTACCAGCTGAGAAGGAGCTAGAGTTCAAAAGGAGTCAACCCTCACGATCTAGTAAGGAGGAGAATCCTCCCCAAGACCATTCATAGAGATGTAAAAACCGGATTTGTGTCCAGAGGATTCTCCCAGCAAGAGGGAGAAGACTATGACAAGACACTTGTTCCAGTAATCAGAAGAAGTATATATAGAACAACCATGATCCATTAAAAGAAGCCAACACAATATGAGATTCAGAGGGAGAAGGTATGACAATCCATGTATTTGGGATTGAGTTATATCCAGTCCCAGTTGATGAAGTACATGAGTGGGGAAATGGAGACATGACTGCAATAGAAGATTGAGTTACCTCCAGAGAAAGAGGATAAGCTACCCTCAATGTCAGTTATTAAGTCACTCTCATTTTCATATGAAGTTGT
>JASDQU010280383.1:6587-18945 GCA_032191745.1 Picea mariana
TTTTCTGAACCCTACCTGCTGCAGATACTTATCTAGTCTAGAGTACCATGCTCTAGGAGCCTGTTTTAGACCATACAAGACCTTCTTTAATTTACACACATAGTCTGTGTTCTCTGATAACTGAAATCTTTCTCGTTGTTCAATGCAGACTTCTTCTTCAAGTTCCCCATTCAAAAAATATGATTTTATGTCCATCTGATATACTTTCACATTTTTGGAGCATGCATAAGATAAAAGCAAACAGATTGCTTCCATTTTGGCAACTGGGGAAAATGTCTCTTCAAAGTCGATTCTTTCAATCTGCGCATATCCTTTACATACCAATCTAGATTTGTTCCTTGTAACTTGTCCATATTCATTCAATTTATTCCAAAAAACCCATTTTTTGCTAATCACATTCTTATTATTTGGTCTTGGAACCAATTCCCAAGTGTCATTTTTCTCTATTTGATCCAATTCTTCATCCATGGCCTTATTCCAAAATTCATCCTTGTTGTCTTCTTCAAAATAGTTTGGTTCAATTGTAGATAAGAGTTCTAGGTGTGTTTGTTATGGTGAATGGATTTTTCTTCTAGTCTCAACTTCTGCATCTTTGTTTCCAATAATCTGATATGTAGGATGATTCTTCTGTACTCGTTTGCTAGGTGTCTTTGGAGCTACTTGTTGAACTTGCTCTTCTACTTCCGTCGGATTCTCTTCATCTTCATCTTCCTATTCTACTTCTCTTTCATCTTATTCTTCGAAAAGTTGTTCCATTGATTTTTTTCTTCTTCCTTTGATTACGGTCTGCCTATTTCATCAGTTGTTACGTTGATGCTTTCCACAACTTTGTTTAATATTAGATTGTAACACGCGTATTCTTTCCTTGCACTTGAGTAACCAACAAGTATTCCTTTGTCCACATGAGAGACAAACTTTCCCATTTTTCCATCTTCTCTTTTGATGTAGCATTTTATTCCAAAAACTCTGAAGTGCTTCACATTTGCTGGTCTTCCTTTCCATAGCACATAGGGATTTTTATCAGTGTTGTTTCTGAGCATTCCTATGTTTTGATTGTGAACTATTATATACACTACTTGTGTCCAAAAAATATTTGTCAACTTTGAATCCATTATCATTGTTCAGGCCATCTCTTGTACTGTTATGTTCTTTCTTTCAACAACTCCATTCTGTTGAGGTGTCCTAGTGACGGAGAATTTCCTTTTTATTCCATGATTTCTGCAGTAATCCATAAATTCCTTTGAGGTGAATTCTCCTCCATTATCCGATCTTAAGCATTTGATTCTTGAATCCATATCATTTTCAACCATTTCCTTGTATATATTGAAGTTTTCAAAAGGTTCTGACTTGTTCTTGAGAAAGAAAACTCCAGTCATTCTTGTATAATCATCAACTAATAACATAAAGTATTTCTCACCTTTTAAGCCTTTTGTTGAAGTTGGTCCAACTAGATCAGTATGCACAATTTCCAGTGGTTTTGTTGTTGAATATTCCTTTGATTTGAACCTGGTCTATGTTTGATTTCCTTGTTTTTTTCTTATCCATACTTTCTTATATATGATATCAGTATTCTCTTTCATGGAAGTATTGATCATGATTATACAATCATTGACTATGTGTCCATAGTTATGACATTTGTAACACTCAATGTTATGTGCAACCACATAGGCACTTCTTGCTTGAACATTTCTTTTATAATCCCTGCAATCTGCAACCTTATGTCCAAAGTTAGTACAATAAAAACAATGACCATAAANTCTTGTCTAATCATGATCATGATTGAAGCTTCTTTGTGGCTTGAACCTAAATGGTCCCCTTGAAGATGTATCTTTAATAGTTTTCTTAGATTCTGGTTGACCATGATTCCTTCCTTTGATTAATTCTTCATAACTCTTTCTATTTTCTTCATTCCTCTTTTCTAGCAACCTATAATGCTTCTCTTCATTCTTTATAATTGATGTGGATGTTTCTGTCTCTTCAATGTTCATGTTGAGCTTGATGATTTTACTTCTTAATGTGACAACTTCTTCTTCAATCTTCTCAACCTCTTCTTCTTTCTTCATTATCTGAGATTTCATGACTTCTTTTGTTCTTTTCACTTCTTCAAGCTGAATTTTTAATGTGATTATTTCTTCTTCAAGTTCTTTCTCTTCTTGACCAAACTCTACCTCAAGGTAGTTTAGATCGTTAGTTCTTTCCTTAAGATGATCTGTCAATATCTTCTCTCTCATTTCTTCTTCTTCCTTCTGTGCGTCAAAAGCAATGTTTGAAAACCAACATAGACGCACAGATACCACATGTAAGTTTTAAACCTGTGAAGTAAAGCAATGCATATATATTCTTAAGAAAAACAAAAATTAATCAATTGCTCATACACATAGTACACAGAGATTTATACCGAAAACCCTTAACCGGGAGAAAACATTTCAACTCTTAATTGTATTAATTTCACCATTCACCATACAATATATATACAATGTTTTTAGGTATTCCATAGACACCAAAACCCTAATCCCTTAATCTAGGATTAATTTCGAAAATTGCTAAAAATAGCAAATACCACCCCAAATAGAAAATAGCAAATAGAAAATAGAAAATAGCACATGACACAAAGAGCACTCATAGAGGGATCGTCAGATGCAGTTGTCGAATCTGACGCATCCACACACACACATACAAAGAATATAACACATACCCAACACCTATGTCATAAAATTCCACAAGCAGTTCCATCCTACAAAAGTTTGTTCTACAACAAATACAAATATGGTAGTTGGAATAATGTACAATGGCTATGAACAATGATTTATTCCAAGATCCAACAATATTAAGGAAAACTTCACATAGGTTGTTCATTTTTATCTCATCATGCAAAGGTGGCCTCAAAAAACTCAAATGATATTTTTGTTCACTTTAGAATATTTCTGAGCATGAAAAGGTTTTTAACAAGACAAAGATCTTGTTGTCATTATTGGTTTGTAGTAGCATCCATTCTTGTTGTGTACAAGAATTCTACAAGACCAACATCAACCTATAGATTTTGAGCATAACATTGTAGAAGAAATAGATTGATATACCATTTTAATAAAAGCCTAGAAAATTCTAATACAATACTAGAAAAGGAAGCATCAACATAGAGGAAAAGTTATCTAAAACAATAAGGAAAAGTCGACATCAACTTAAAAATGACTACAAAAACAAACCTAGAACAACATTACAATATTCATAGTTTTGAAAAGGAAGAACATAATTTTTTACAAAGAAAAATATTCAAATCATTTATGTAATAAATGTATTGTGTTGAAGGTATTCATTACTCCAATCAACCAAATCCACCAATCATTCCTACCGCCATCACACCTCCAAATGCATAAATTAATAGACTACATTCAACATGCATTTTACTTTTCTTCACCCAACCCCATTCATTTTCACTTCATATATCATATAACAATTCATTTCATAAAATAACCACCCTATCCAACCATTATCATCCATTCCCATACTCAGTAAAATAGAAAACCAAAGTTGTGCACTACAATTGCCACCCACAGGTAGATAAATGAATCTATAGGTAGCTAAATGAATCTACAGGTAGCTAACTGAATCTATAGGTATCTAAACTAAGCTACATGAACACAATATTTTTACATTGCTATAGGAATCTTTAGGAGAAGTTTCATGCATTTTCTATAGAAGATAGTCAACATACGATGATCTATAGAAAACTACAATAAGCCATCCTATAAAAAAAAAATTCCAATAATTGAGAAATGATGGTATCTGAGGATCAAAGGGTCCCTAGTACACATGAATCAATCATCCTTAGCCACTAAAATTTACTCTACACCAAAAAACTAATTACCATAGGATGCTCTTCCTCTGTAAAAGTGATCCCGGTGGACATCAATGGTCACCCACCTCTTCCATTGACTCAACAAGGGTCTCCATACTGTAATTTATTTATCTATAGCTTTTTAGGTCCTAACTTTCGAGGTCATTTTGAGGCCTTAAAAATTGGTTTTTGGCCATTTCAGAGCTTGGGGTTTTCATGGAATTTCCATGCCTACCAAAAATTGTACTTCTAAGTCATATCTTTCAATGAGAAATTGTGAACCCCAAATAGAGATTGTATGCAAAGGTTTCACCACTGAGAAGTTGATGTATCAACTAGCCACCTTGAGGCCTACAATCCTTTTGGTGCTTGGTATCCTAGGGTTATATTTTTTGATATTTATGGTTTTTCCTCTTATATTCTAGTACCTTATGTTAAAAGGGAGTTTCATCCTCTTGTAATGTTTTCTTATTAATGAGCATATCCAACAAGGTCCTCTCTCTTAAGAGATAATCTACCACCATTCTAGCTAGGTTGTATTTCTTTCTATTTCATAATCATTTCCTATTTCATTTATTAATATAATTTGGTTGTCAATRTATTACTATGGTCCCTACAATTTTTCTCTATGTGAGTGTTTCCATTCATATTATTGTCTTTCCTTTCATTATMTMTACATTCCAAATCAATGGTATTAGAGTAATCTTATATTTATTATTTCTCAATGCATGTCCTCGATGAGGTCAGGTATAGAGAGTTGGGTCTCGAACTAATGTTTCTTGGGGAATACCACTCTCACTAGACCAAGAAACCTCCCATGGTATATCAAAAGAGGTATGATGGAGTAGGAGATCCTATCAAGGTATTTATTTAGGAATCCCTCACACGAAAAAGGAATGAGATAATGGAAATGTTTTCCCAAATCCTTTGATGACTACCAACAATGGTCAAGAGACCTTCAACAAGAAACCATTTTGGAGGTGTGACGCCCTTCAAGGTACAAGTTAACTTTGTCATTCCTTTATTTAAAGGAAATATAGATGAAAATTCTTTGAAGAAATGGTTAAATCTATTAGAGGGTCACTACTCTATTCAAAAATCTTAAGACATTGAAAACATTACTTTTGAACTCCTTAAGGCCATGGTTTCCCATGTCAAATATTGGTGGGAAAGTAATTGGGAGAGACATGATGAAGATGAGTCTACAACATTTAGGATAGAACCCACTTGGTGGATTTTTTTTATTCCCTCAAGGAGGAATTCTACCTTATTGGAAACTATGATGACTAGTAGAGAAGATGGACAACTCTATGTAAGGAGAGAGACTAGATGGTGGCAGAGTACACCAATATATTCGATACCTTTTTCTCAAACTTGGGTATCAAAGACTTCGAGTGAAACGCTATTTTTAAGTATCTTAGTGGCCTACATATGTACATACAACCAAACATGGATTTATTGGACATCTCCTCATTGGGAGATGCTTATCTATATGTTTTTATAGTCGAGAAAAAAATTAAGAAGAGGAATAAGGAGTTTGAGTCTACAAATATGCTGCAATAGAAGCCTATTAAAAGTGGTCCCAAATCAAAGAATAAAGAAAAAAGAAAGGATATTTAACCTCACTAAAACTAATCAAAGTTGCAAGTAAATAAGAGTAATAGGAATTTGAAGGACACTGGAAAGTAGTGTGAGTTACAAAAAATCCCCTAGCACAATACTGATGAATTTCACTTGAGACAATCATTATTGATTGAGCTAAAACAAAAAGAATCAAACTATGGATCAAAAATTGATTCAGAATAGGATAAAGGAAAGTGAATCATTGATGTAGAACCTAGTTCTAACATTGAAACTGTAAATATCCAACCAGAATAATTATAGGATCTTGAGGAGGGGGAGTTCCACATTCATTCATAGATGTGGGTGAACGGGTATCCACCACATTTCATTGTCGACAACAGTATCCAAAATAAATTAATCTCAACGAACGTCATCAAGAGATTAAATTTGTTGACAATGTTACACCCCCAACTGTAAGCCATTGGTTGGTTGAGCCAAGGATCAAACCTCCATGTCATCTAGCAATGTCACTTGTCCTATGGTATCAATCCCTTCAAATATGACGTTATGTGTGATGTTTCCCCACTTAATGTTTTTGATGTTATTCAAGAACAACCTTATATGTGTAAATTTCATGATTTTTATGAGTCCAGGCCTCGTCGTTTCATTGTTACTTTAGGAGGAAAAACCTATAGAGTATTGGAGGGAGTATTCACTAGTGCAATTTCTTTGATGTTGACAAATAAGTGTTGAAAGATAATCTCTTAGATTGGAAAATTTTCCCTCTTCATGGGTTAGTTAGAAGGTGAATGGAAGTTCATTATGACTTCCACTGCCTTAGCACATGGCCTCTCTACAAAATAAGGTGGATAATATTATAGAGGAATACAATGATATATTCACTTCCCCCATGGGGGTGTCTCTGCACTTCCATGTAAAAAAATAAGTTTAACTGGTACCTGATGCTCCTTTATCTAATGTCGCTTGATATATTGGGTATGTGTTATATTATTTGAAAAATTGATCCCATGTAATGTGCAATGATATGGAAGCAAAGGGGGTCTGGGGGTGCTTATCACCCCCTAGGTAGGAGGGTTGCAGGTGTTCAGGGGTGGGAGCCCCCAAGAAAAAAAAATTGGTTTGTTTTCGACAATTTTATGTGTCCATTTTTAGGGGTTTTTTTGACAGATAGTTTTCTATTTTGATTGAGTTAGGGTTTTTAAATAATCTTGGTCAATGGATTCCACGAGATCCTATATGTATATTGTATTGTAAAAAATGAAGAAAATAATGAATATAAGATTAGAGGTGAGCCTCTAAACATGTTGTTTGTTTTCCCGATTTGGGTTTCTAGGGTAAAAATGTCTATATAATGTGCGTGTGCATGTGCGTCATTGTATATTTTTTGTTTTATTAAGAATATGTTTGCAATAATTGATTTTACAAGGTTAAAATATACATGATATACAAATGCTCTCTTCTAGAGAATGAGGAAATAAAATGTCAAATTCATGAGCTCATACAAAAGGTCCACATTCAACCAAGTTTCTCACCTTGTGGGATCCCAATTGTATTAATGAAAAAGAAGGATAGGACATGGATGATCTGTATTGATTACAAATACCTAGAAAAATAAAAATTAAGAATTGATACCTGATCCCCTATATTGATGATATTTTTGATCAACTTAAGGGTTCCAAGTTCTTTAGTAATTTTGATCTAAAGTCAAGATGTCACGAAGTCCCAATTGAACAAACTGATGTATGGAAGACCACATTCAATTCTAAAGAATAGTTTTTGGAGTGGTTGATCATGCATTTTGGCTTAACTAATGCTTTGATACATTCATGAGGATGATGGATGACATAGTTTGGTTGTTTACAAGCTCTTTTGTGGTCATATATTTGGATACAATCTCATATTCAACACAACTTAGGAGGAACATTTGTATCACATTCAACAAATCTTGAGTACTCTACCATATTCCAATATTGAGAAATGCTCATTTACAATGTAGATAATTTAATATCTAGGATACATCATGGATGAATATTGGGTGCATGTGAACCCAACCAAGATCCATTTTTTTCATGATTGGTTAGCCCCAACAAATCTAATTGAGATTTGTATCTTCTTGGGCCTTGAAAACTTTTATCATAGGCTTGTGTTAGGGTTCTCTCATATGATTTCGTCCTTAATGAAAGTGACCAAGGGAAAATGTAAATTCAAGATTTCTTAGTATGAGTCACAATAGAAATAATTTGAGTATTTGAAATGCCACCTATGATTGACATGAGACTTGCAACAACCATTCGATATTGAGACATATTACTATGACTATTACATCCAATGGACTATCATAGTGAGACACTCAATGATATTGTTTGTAGGTATACCACAAATTAAAAGGATATGTACTCCATTGTGAAGGCATGTCGACAATGGAAGAATTATATTCTTTAAAATTAAACAATCATCCACACTGATCACAAGCCTCTGTAATTCATCTAGACACAAGGAAAATTACAGAATGACTAACATTAGAATTGGTACATGTACTTAGAACAATTCCACTTGAACATTAAGAATAATAAGGGAAACATAAACCATGTTTTATACTACCTCAACATTCCCTCAATTATGGTGATAACCATGAGTTTTAACTCACATGGGAACAATAACTCTAGGTGGACCTAATTGCTTAACAACAAACCTAACTTTTTTTCTTCATAAGCTAGTAAGTCCATCTTTTTGTTCCTTAAAGTGAGCATGGAAAGATAATTTGGGAGGTGCATTATAGTCAGGTGGGAGGGAACTTTGGTGTGGAGAAGATACTAATAATACTTTATAAGTATTTCCATTAGCCAAAATTTTCATAGGACATCAATAGCTATATCTAATCATGCACTACCTATGCCATTTATAAGCCTTCCATTAATAATTAGGGGTTGTACACTCCTCTACATACCATAGATAAATTTTTCACATTCAAAATCCATGGATTACATTCTCTTCACCAAGCATGGTAATGATTGTGTCTTTGTGGTTGTTGATTGATTCTCTCAGATGGCCATTTTGGCACTTTGTAAGAAGATTCTCACAATTGAATCCATTGCTAATATTTTCTTTCAGCACGTTTGGATTCATTTTGGGCTACCACATACCATTATTTTAAATAGGGACCATAGGTTCCTTAGTACGTTTTGGTCCAACTTGTGGTATCTAATGGACACCAATATGAACAAATCGATTGCCTTCCATCCCCAAATAGATGTAGAAACAAAAGTGGTCAATAGGATGGTTGTGCATATACCACACATATACAAATCAAATAATCCATGCACATGGGATGAGAGATTTCCATATTTTCATCATGGGTACAACAAATCCCTCTACAAATCTATTGGCCATGACCCTTTTAAGTGTGCTTGGGGTTGTAGCCATTATCCCTCATTGATGTAGCTCTTCTTATTGCATCTTCACAATATGAGTCCTCCCATACTTAGAACAAGAAATATAGAGAAAACATTTTTTTTGAATGGATCCATCAAATACAATAGTATTTTTATGATATCCTATAGAAATCCAATGCCAAGTTCAAGCGATGAAATGACCAACAGAAGGTTCCACACAATTTTTATGTTGGTGATAAGGTGTAATTTCATTTGTAGAAAGAAATATTCATAGGCCCCCACAAATATCAAACCACTTTGATATGGAACTTAAACCATTACAAATTATATGGGTGAGAATTCCTTTGAAATGAGTATTCCCCCTTTCCTTGGCTTGCACCCAGTATTTAATGTAGAGTTGATTTGACCATATTTTCCAACCCTATTAGACACCTCAAATGTGGTTGAGAATGTATCCCCTTTAGAAATAAATTCTTACTGCATTGATAAGACTACACTAGATAAAATAATGTAAACCAATATGAAGGGTACCCAACAATAGAACATACAACTCTATTGGGTTGTCAAAGCAGGATAACTTGTTCACCAAGGCAAGTGGCTCAGTAAGAGTCAAATTTAGCAAATGTTTCCCCATATAATGAGGAAAATTGATGCAATGGGAACCATTTATTTATAATGTAAGAGTAAATATCCAAGTGTACATCAATGGTAACCCACCTCTTCCACTGACTAAACATAGGCCTCTATAAAGACATTTTTTTGTCTATAGTGTTTTAGGTCCTAAACTTATAGGGTCATTTTGAGGACTTAAACATTTTTTGTTTTCATTTGAGGGACTAGGGTTGCCATGGTAGTTCAATCCTACTAACATTTGTACTTCTCATTCATATATTTCCAACAATCTATTTTTCAACCCAATGGAGTTTGTATGAAAAAATTGT
This sequence comes from Picea mariana, assembly GCA_032191745.1. Classification (NCBI taxonomy): domain Eukaryota; kingdom Viridiplantae; phylum Streptophyta; class Pinopsida; order Pinales; family Pinaceae; genus Picea; species Picea mariana. Next base: position 16,340 of record JASDQU010280383.1, read on the forward strand.
GCCTCTGAGAAGTTGATGTATCAATGAGCCACCTCGAGGTGTGAAATCCTTTTGGAATTTCATCTCCTAGGGTTAAGGTTTTGGATAATTTGGTTTTCTTCATCATATGGTTTAGTGATTTATGTTAAATATAAATTTTGAAATCTTGTAATGTCTTCTTGAAAATGAGTGCAGTTGACACCTCTCTCCTCAGAGACAAGCTACCACCATTCTAGATAGTTTGTACTACTTTTCATTTCATAGTCTTTTCCTATTTAATTTATTTATAGAATTTAGTTTTCACTATATTATTTTGATCTCTGCAATATTTCTCTCTATGAGTTTTTGCATTCAAATTCCTTCCTTTCATTTTATTATCTATACAATCCATATCAACAAGAAACTAAATGAGGCTAAACAATTCCCTATTTTCACTACTACAACAAAACCTCCACATCAACTACTGAGGTGGGCCACACATATTTATGTGGGGGTGGGTTTATAAAGTGTCTAAGGTTATGATTGAATTAATAAGTGTTTGGAAAGGGAAAAGAATAATTGTATGCAATTAGTTGGTGAAATAACCAATGGTGGACGAAGTGGTTGCACCATATTTTTTAATTATGTGGAGAAGGAAAAGAAATCCAACTAGACTCATCATCAAAAGGAAATGCATTCTTGAGAAAACATCCCTTGAGCTACCACAAAAAACTATAAGTATTTCTCAAATTTTCATTGGTCACACAAGGTTTGCAACAATAGACAATGTGCAATATAATCAATTACGTACTACAAAATCAAGGTTTAGAGAAGAGACATATCCTTGAGACCGCTTTAAGTTTTAGCAGGAGATATATAAGATATTATATCATGGTGTGAATGGTCAGTCTTAGAGACATAACTGAACCAAAAAAGAAATTGTTTTTTCTCTCCTCCATTCCTATTGAAGGTATATCCAATATATAAAAATATCCTCATAATTGTGTGTCAAGAAGCCAAGTTTAGGATTCTATCCTATAGACTCTTATAAATTCCTCTATAATTAACCATTCATCTTAGAATTCCAATCCTAACCTCATTTAGAATTTGTTGACAAAGTTTCCCTAGCCATGATTTTTCAGATAAATCTTTGTTGTTAGAAACTATTATAGGGGGTTGAACCTGATAAATTTTTGTGCACATGAGGCTGTCATTAAATATTATCAAAGTGCACCAATGTTATCATCCAAAATAAATTGTATTTTGGCACAAAAGTAGAGCTTGGCCCTAGAAAATTTTGAACCCTAGAACTATCACAATAAGGGTGAAAACCTACCTACTTGAGGATACCATTAACTATATTATTTTTTATCAAATTTGAGCGTGGGTATGAATACCACTCCTATAGGAAGCCAATCCGAGGATGATGGGACCTTCAAAGATTGAAAAAAACGTGAATTTGTTTTGTCATTCTTAATCACATTAAATCTAGGAACTACATGTTTCCATAATTTTAAAAGCTAAGAATTTTATTCTCTATCCATCCATCTTCAATAGTATTGTGATGATTGACTATATTTTTCAATATCATGCACCTCTAGTCTCATTTCAATTTTTCCTTCAAGCTAAAGAACCAAAGGTAAAGTACCTTTTGTATGGCCTCGTCTATTGCATAATATTGAGATATAGTAAAAACCAACTACCTTACATGTAATTCAACCTTATATACTTTCCACTAAGATAGACCACATACAAAATTGCAATATGTGGGATGTATTTAACATAAGGTAACCGATAAAGACATCTAGGGTGTATAATAAACTTGAGGTGGTACAGGTTTTTTGTCAACCAAAATCGTGAGTGAATTTTGATAAATTTCAAGGGTATAATGATAAAGTGGCTTTGGAATTTTCATTTAAATTAAAAAACATAAAAAATAGGATTAGATCATTACTATAAAAGGAATGGAGTTCCAAGTAAATGAGCCAATCATCAATAGGGTCTCATGCCTCCCAATGGGTCTTCCTTGGGACAAGAAAGATAAATATCCTTCCATACATGCAAATAAGCTATTCATATTAATCTATGTCAAGCCAAAGGAAAATAAAAATGAGGTGAAGAGGGACATTTTTATAGAGCCTAGGGATGAGGCAACCTACTACGTATTGAAATATATAACCTGTGATCCAAGACATAACATGCTTTATGCTTACCATTTTAGTTTTCTTCACCAACTAAGGAACATGTCCATCAGAGGCCTGAAGAGAACCTTAGTATTCCCTAATTTTTGTTTCAATCCTTGAAGGAAACAAGAACTAAAGTTAAGAAAGGAAAGGAGGAGGAGGTATTGGCCCATCATGGCATGATCAAAGTCATATTCTATGATGTGTTGGAGAGGAAAGTAATCAAGGTATATAGGGAATATTTTATTCACATGTGCAAAGAATAATTCCATCATCATAGCAATTAATTAAGGATCCCAACCCTGATAGAGACCTAAGAAGGAAGAATAAGGATATACAATCAAAATAATATAGGATAAGGAAATAATAGAAGAGAATAATGTTGATACTAAGAGGGGGGTGAATCAGTATCAAGTACAATTTAAAACATTTTTCAACTTATACTTAAACCATTCAATTATATCC
>JASDQU010280389.1:0-14778 GCA_032191745.1 Picea mariana
CCTCCTTCTACACGCCTGAATCACTCTCAATAACAACCTCCATCTCTTCTATGTTCTGTGTATTTATACTATTTGTGCACCTTCTTCGTCCTCCATGCACAGTGCCTCTGCATGCTCTTCGCTGTGCCACAATTCTTCTCATTGGGTTGTTCACTGCCACTCCACTTTTTCTCTGCTTCACTCGCTCAATCCTAAAAAAGAAAACTGCATCTCACTTATGTCTCTTCCTCATCTGTTACTCATCTTCGAGTTTTATCTCACTCTGCGCATAATGTTGGTCTCACACTGCACATACTGTAAATTTCCCTTCTTTACAGTTCAACTCATTTTTCATTCAGAACAACCAACCCCACATAGTCACTGCGCGTTTATTTTTATATTCTACAACCCCTTTGGTTACCCTTCAAATCCCTAGAACAACGCTTCAGCAACTGAAACACTAACCGTCCAAGAACCATGATTCGGTTCTGATAACTGAATCGTAACTGAACAATTAATCATGAAGAGAAACAATAGCTCTTTGATCAGATTTCCAAGTATCCAACACCATTGGATTACAAGCATAAGGTATCGCGTTGATTTATCCATTTCGCATTTCGACATTTCGGCATTTCGACATTCCTGTGGTGAAGTGTTTCGACACTCCAACTCTCGGTATCTGAAACCTACACCAAAATGTGTTGTTCACATTTAAGCATTTCACGATTTCGCATGTCGTGAATTCCTTTTGCGAGGCATCTCGACTCTCCAAGTCGCGATCTCTGAAATGGAGTTTAGTTGTTAGCGCCTTCCTCCAAATCTCGATGATGTGGCCACAACCTATGACCACTCGCTAATCATTTGAGCGCTTCGCTCTTCAAATCAACGGTCCACGATCCGTGATGATTGGATGACTATCCTCTACCCTGGAACTTCAACTTTCTGGACTTTGGGAAAGAGTTGATGCTAAAACTCCCGAAACTAAATTCCTAGAATGACGTCACTCGATGACATGTCGTGATCCGTGTGTCTACCACATGTCACTTAGAATTGTGATTTCCAGGTTCCTAAAATGCCAAATCAACTTGACACTTGTCCTTATATGATTGCGCCACATGTCCTTTCTAACGTAGGCTGCCACCTTTCCTTGTTGACATGGTCTGCCACATTCACCTCCTCAGTCTGACGACCCATATTTGTCCTTGATCTAACGACTAGGATTATTTCACGATTTCGCATATCGAGAGTTCGAGAGGTTAGGGAACCCCGTTCCTTTGACTTTCCAGTCAACGAAATGACGATCTTTCACCACGTGTCCTATGGACCCAACGGTCCAGATCTTATTGTGATTTTGAAACTTCACGGGCCTTCGTTGTGTCTGTTTAGGGATTTTGGGGTTCGCTACTTCAAATGTTAAAGTTCCTTTGATCTTTGATTTCCCGGTCTGCAAAAATCCGAAATGGAGTCTTTGTTGATGTGCCTGTTTCAATATTTCGACGTTTCACATTTCATAACTTCGGGACTCCTGTGATGAAGAGTCTCGACTATTGACTCATCCAACTCCTGGTATCCAAAACTCTGAAATGGAGATTAAGTTGTGGTTTGATGTGCCTATTTTGGGATTTCGGTGTTTCACATTTCGCAACTTCGGGACTCCTGTGATGAAGAGTCTCGACTCTTGATTCCTCCAACTCCCGGTATCCGAAACTCCAAAATGGAGATTAAGTCATGGTTTGATGTGCCTATTTCAGGATTTCTACGTTTCACATTTCACAACTTTGGGACTCCTTTGATGAAGAGTCTCGACTCTTGACTCCTCCAACTCCTGGTATCCAAAACTCCAAAATGGAGATTAAGTCGTGGTCTAGTATTTCACGATTTTTTGTCGTGAGTTGCTTCCTTGACTCCTGGAGTTTACGCTTCTGAATGGGATCCAACGATCACTTGTTTAACTTGCCATTTCCATGCCATTATCCCTGCGCTGTTGGTCGTGATCTTTGCCATCAATGACAAACACGCATACTCTGCACTATCTCTTCTGATCTTATCAAGCTTGCTCTGCCGCGTCTTCCCAAAATACTTATGGTGCAAACCTGGCACATTCTTCCTGTACTTAAGCCATCGTCGTTGTTGTACTTTCCATCAATGACAAGAATACGCTGCCTGTAAAACATGCCAACACAAGGAAAACACCATGTAGACTGATTAACTCATCCGTAGGTGCATTGATTGCCCAAGCAGTAGACGCTAAGTTTTTAGTACTGTGACTTGTGCCATCAACGAAGCTAATGTAGGGTAGTGAAGACATTGACATCTAGAAACCAAGCACAATGTAAGGCAAGCAGTCACAAGGACAAAACCAAAAATGAAAAAGAACACAAGAGTATGATACATAAAAATGCACAACACTCATGCAAAAATTACTTAAGCATAATACTTCTTCAAGTAAAGCCCATTTATGGGTTCACTCAAAGGAATTCCATCATAATCCACTAGTTCATACGCCCCTTTCTCCAATACTCATTTCACAATATAAGGACCCCACCACATGGGCTCGAATTTATCGGCCCCTAGCAAATCACGATCTTTCTCATAAAGAAGAACTAGATCACCTTCAGAAAAACACGCAGTTTGACATGCTTGTCATATTGAGCCTTGATGCATTTTTTCTGAGTTTCAATAACTAAGGCCACATCACGATGGGTTTCATCCAATTGCACTAAATACAAAATACGTTCCTCCTCAACTGAGGTGTTAGGGAGAAGTTCAACCGCTAGTTTTAAAGATAGAATCTTGCATTGAATCAACAAAATTACTTCGATATCGTATACTAACTGGAAAGGTGTAAAGCATGTGGAAGACTTAATGGATGTCCGATATGCCCACAATGTTGAGAACAAAATCGTGTGCCAATTTGACTTATGAATTCCTACCATCCATCGAAGCATAGTAGTGAGGACTTTGTTGATTGCTTCAACCTGGCCATTGGCCTGCAGATAGTATGGTGTTGAGTTTTCATGGTGAAGACCCAACTTTTCAGTAAGTTCATACATCATAAAATTACAAAAATGAATACCGTTATTAGTAACGATAGCTTGAGGGACACCAAACCGAGTAATGATACGATTGAATATGAATAATGCTACAATTTTCCTGGTGTTATGAAATGTAGGCATCACCTCGGCCCATTTAGTGAAATAATCCACAACTACAATAATGTATCCATGCCTCCCCTCTGAGTGAGGGTTACATGTCATGAATTAAATGCCCCATTTGATGAATGGACCAATGGAAACTATAGGGTGAAGAGGAGCAGGGTGAGATTGAATCTTGTTGTTGTAGGTTTGACAAGCATGGAATTTCTTGACAACAGTAATGCAATCCTTAAATAACGAAGGCCAGATATAACCAACTCGTAAGATCTTTTGGGTAGTGGCATACCCAGACATATGACCGCCACATGCTCTAGAGTGAAAGTCATTCAAAGATTACTTATCTTCATCATAAGTGAGACATCGTCGAAAGATGGAATCAATACCATGGTGGTAAAGGGTATCCCCAAGGATAATGTATTTACAGGCTTGATACCATATACGACGACGATATGTACTTGAAAGACCAGGACATAAATTTTGGGTCTAGAGATAGATGATGATATCTCTGTACCATACATCATCAAAACTGATCATAAAGAGGGCTTCATCAAGTAAGGAATCCTCTGCCACAGTTTCTGTCTCAATAGAGGGAAGGTCACAAATCAAATCAACAAAGACCAAATATTTCTTTGACTTGGCACGCTCAAACTCCAAGTCAAATTTCTGGAGAATAACTATCCATTTAGAGTATTTCCCCCCCAACAATTGTCGTGCAAGGATGTGTTGCATGTGGTTGCAATCGGAAATAACAACGGTTCTGCGTAATAAGATGCAGTGACAAAAATGTTGGATAGCTTGAATAATTGCCAAGGCCAGTTTCTCCACATGTATATATTTGGTTTCACTAATCGTGACACTCCGACTCAAATAGTATACCACATGTTCATCGTGTGAATCATCCTCTTGGACTAAAACCATAGCAATGGTAGAGTCTGAAGCAACTAAGTACATGAAATAATATCTACTATAATCCATAGGAAACAACATGGGTGTACGGGTTAAGATGAGTTTCAAAGCTTCAAAATCTTTGTTTGCAGTGTCATCCCACACAAAATCGTAACCTTTCTTCAGAAGCCGAGTAAATCCTTTCATTAATTCAGTGTAGTTGGGAATGAATTGACGTAAAAAATTTTCCTTCCCTTGCAAAGTTTGGAGTTGGTGCAATGTGGAAGGAGGATGTAGATTAAGAATTGCCTCAACCTTCAAGGGGTCTACCCTAATCCCATGTATCGACACGATAAAACCAAGAAGTCGTTCGGATTCCACACAAAAAACACATTTGTGTGGATTCAAACGTATGTGATAATAACGACAGCATAGGAAAATGGCTCGTACATGTGCTGGGTGATCTTGGCGATGCATATAATGCGCTGATAGATCATCTAGATAGGGTTTCACAATGTGCTTAATATTGTGAAAAGAATAAGACATAGCGTGTTGAAAAGTTGCTCCAGTGTTTTTCAGACCAAAAGGTAGTTTCCGATAAGTGAAGGTTCCCCAAGAAAAAATAAAAGCAGTCTTATGTTGATTCGTGGGTAAAATATTGATTTGATTATAGCTAGAGAAACCATCCATCAAAGAAAATATTTCAGTCCCGGCATAGGCATCGACAATCTAGTCAACAAAAGGGGTAGGATAATTGTCTTTAGGACAAGATTTGTTTATATCCCTATAATCAACACAAACACAAATCGTGCCTTTTTTCTTTGTAACAGGAACAAGATTGGACACCCAATCCATCAAAGCCACATGATAGATAAAACTGGCTTTAAGAAGTTTTTCAACCTCAAGCTTAATTGAAGCAACTCTGCGTGGATGCATCGGGTGAAGTATTTGATGAACGGGTTTAGCATCCGGGCATGTCTTAATTTCATGCACACCAATATCATGATCAATACCATGCATTTCTTCATAACTCCAGGTGAAAACATCACAGAATTTTTGGAAAAGGTCTTTATAAGTATGGACTTCATCAACAGAACATGAAGCATCGATATGAAAATTTTCCACGACTCTCGGTTTGATCGAAATGTCAAGAGGGATGGTAGGGGAAATATTACTCAAGTTCCCTTCATACAATACATCGTGTATAGGTTCAGGAACATATGGAATAACAACAACGGTAGACGGTGTCAAAATCTGTTGATATCCCTCTATTCTATCGGTTTCGAGGAAGAGAATAGAACGATGATGCCCATCGTCCCATGGAGTCTCTTCCATAGACATGACCACCATGATCATCTCGTCAGTAGGAAATATCACACAAAATGGATTGGGAGACGTATCACAGAGAGAAGGAGGAGAAAGAGTTACCGATTGAATAGCTTGATAAGCCAATTCCACCAGACTTAAAGACACGTTGTTGCTGTAATGGTGGAAATCACTAGGGTCAGGTACTATCCATGGGTCGTAAGCCTCGGGGGTTTCACTAACATAAGTTGATATCATATTGATCGATGCGACACAAGGAGGAGGAATATTGGGTGGAGGAATGGTGAAAGTACCCATTAATGTTGAATCTTTAAGAACACCCACCAACATTCTCATAACCAAGAGGTGTTTTCAATATAAAAGGGACATTGCTAGTACGTGAATCAACATTAAATAAGGCCAGTTGATAGATAGTAATGACCTTTCCTTGGTGTGGGAAATGTAACACATGGAAAAGGGTAAAAAAAACTGCATGCATGGATTCAATCCAAATATGGCCAAGTAAAAGGTTGTAATCAAGAGGTGCATCAAAGACCTCAACCTCGACATTAACCTCTTTACCTTCTATCATGATATACAACGAAGGAAGAACGCCATAATATTTGAACCCCGTACCATTAAAATATTTAAGAGTATTGAGTGACTCGGTAAGGGCAAGAGAGCCAATAGCTTTTCAACAAGTAACAGACATAACACAAGTCGAGGATCCTTCATTAATAACGGTTCAACAGATATTCTTGTTTTCCACAACAACTTGGATCTGAAACACTAATTGAGGAGGAAGCCTTGGAATATGATCTTCCAAGTCAAAGATTATTAAATTAGTATCGGTAGGATCAATTCCACCAATAGCCTTTAACAATGCCTTCCATTGAGTAGGACAACTTTGAAGTACTTCGAGAGTTGACATCGTAGAGGGTGATTGCGCAAGGTCTTCTACAATAATGCAGTTTTGAGTAGCACGTGCATGAGGATTAAAGGAAGACTTTCAAACAATTCCCTTGGGAGGAGGATGAAGGACTGTATCTAGGCCTGATCGTTCGAGATGAAGAGGACCGTTTAGAGGTGTAGTTGGTGGAGGAGGTTGAACCAATGGAGGTGGTGCATCATCCACTTTTTCCTTCGAAGAATAATAATATTTGGATCGAGTTGCAATTGCAACATCATTTTTTTTGGATTCACCAGTACACATAAGAACATAAGACATGGTAAAGGGAGAGGGTTGGTCATGAATGACTAATTGGGCATGTTGCTGAGAAGGGAAAGGTTGTGACAAGACGACAGGGGGTAGAAGATGTACCGGTTCCTTGCAAGAACTTAGTAACTTCGGCACGTCGTGGACAATATTTCATGTAGTGATCGTCACCACAAATAAGGCAAGGATAATGAGTCTTTCATTTGTATTTATCATCAACAGGTCGGGATTTTTTTTTTCCAGCTTTTGGATTCTTATTTTTATCTTCCTTATTCCTATGCTTCCCTTTCTTTTTATTTTTATTTTTACCAGTAGCTGTAGATTGAAATGAATTGACATCAGAGGTTTTACCGGGGGAAGGAGTCGAATTAGGATTATTCTGTACAGTAGGAGTAGTAGATTTGGGATTGGTGTGACTGGCTTGTTTAGACTGAGTCTCAGCATGAAAAGTGACAATCACACCATCAACAGTGTAGGAAGATACTGGAGGTTTCCGTGTAGGATTCATAGACGGATGAGGAGTGTCAGGGGTTAACTCATGCAAAGTGCTCGTTTGCAAATAAACAAGATCTAAGTATTGAGCACGAATAATCACCTACTCTTTAGTGAAAACACCACCCATGGAGACATCATGGGCTATAGTAGCAATAAGTGATTTAGTAAACCATTCTGCCAACAACTGGTCATAAAGGGGAACTTTGATTAAGCGTCTTCTCCTCTTCCATTCATGAATATGATCAGAAATGTGAGTGGAAGAGGATTTTTTTGAAAGAACTCAAAATTTCAGTTCCTGTCTTGTAATGTATCGGCAATTGGTAATGCGTTAAGAAGGCCATGGATAGAGTATTTAAGTCATTAAAGAAACCTCGTGGTAATTCAATATACCATTTAACTGCCGAAACCGTAAGAGTTCGTTGGGAAATACGTAATATTATAGAGTCATCCATCAATGAATTAGATGAACACCAAAGATGGAAAGTCATGATGTGATTATTTGAGTCTTCTCAAGGTCGACCATCAAACTTGGGAATGTCAGATGGTAATTTGGTCGGGAAGATGGGCCAGTAAGGAGAATGAAAAATAGGATCATTCAAAATCCTAGATAAATCCGATAAATCCAAGGTAACAAGAAAAGGAAAATGTCTATTCACTTGAGGAAACTGGTATTTTTGAGGAGGTAATCCCGTAGGTATGCCAGTAGGAATATAAGCAGACTGCAAATAGTTAGATAGTCCTGACAGATTCGGTTGAATAGGGTTTGGAGCCACATAGCCAACATAAGTTGGTTGATTAAGGAATATTCCTTGGAAAGGAGAATTAGACTGCACATTTGGGCCCCAAGTAAGATTCATAGAACCTAGATACAGTTGTGCGAGATTAGGGGGTACAAAATCATCAACTTGAGAATGTTTCCCCCTAGACGGTTGTTGATTTCCTTGGAAAGGGAGATTCTAAGGTTGAGATTGTAACACAGGTATACTTTGTCCATAAACTGGGTTATGGCCTCCAACTTGAGATTTCCCCCCAACTTGAAGTTGCCCACCAACTTAAGATTTCCCCCCAAGTTGAGGTTGACCTACAAGTTTAGTTTGACATCCAGCAGGAATATGACAAACAGAAGCGACAAAATGACTGGTACCTCCAACTGGATTGGAGCTACTAGGGCCAGGATGATTAGCTCCTCTAGGTGAAGGTGGAGGAGGAATGTACGGCCCTCCAGAGAGAACCTGAGCAGGTGTAGGAAAAAAACCAGCAGAAACATTGTACCCAAGTGGAACAAAAATATTTTACCCTCCAGTTGGATTCTAGGTAGGATTAGAAATGGAAGTATTCAAAGCGTTATACCCAGGGGGAAGTGAAGGATTTGATCTAGGAAGAAGCGTTGTTCCAATAGGAGCTTGGGATATCACAGTATTTCCAATAGAAAAAGGCGTATCTTGTGAGACCACGGTAGAGCCAATGAATTGTAGAGGAAGGATTGAGTGAGAACCAACCAACAATTGGTCTGAAACTATGACAACATTATTGGTTGTGCCAGTAAAATGATCTAAGGGTACCATGTAGGTAACATACGCTTCAGGCATTTATGATGCTATAGGTTGATTAGAACTCGTTCCTAATGTGTCAAAAATATTATTTCCTAAAGAACGGAGAGGGACAGAGATAGGATTAAAAATTACAGCAGTAAGAACTGGGGTTATAAATGACTCACTTTGAAAAAGTGGATCATCCACACCAAGGATGATTTTAAGGATGGAAATTTATTTTAAAATGTAGAAACCTTGGCAAATATTACTAATCCTTCATATGTCAACTATAAATGTTTGGCGATATTTTTGTAAAAATATTCAAATTTCTAAGTATTTTATATAGTTTTTATAAAACTTTGGCTATTTTTAAGGTAAAATAATTTTATCCTATAGAATTTGGGCGAATCATTTTTAAAATCATGAATCTCATTTTTGGAAAAAACGTGGAAAATTATCCCATGAGCGAAATTTAGCCCCTAAAATCATCCCTGGCCCACACCAAAATTTGTGTTAGGTCTACTAGGTACTTCAGTATATTCGTCAGCAAAAATGTCTCCCGATGAATTAATACGGAGAAAATATGGTTCTCCTACCACACTCAATAACAAGGTTTCAGGAAGTCTGAATGCTTCCAAAGAATTACAAATTCTGAATCCTTCTAAAGAATTCGTACTCCCAATTTCAGAGGCTACTTCGTTATTGACTGCTCCTACAGGAGATCTTTATGGTGAGTTAGGAAGCAAAGGGACGTAATCTTCTAGATCTTTCAGAGGTATCCCTTGCATCCAACGTGAACGACGAAGGCCAATGTTGGTCGCACCAAAAAATAACGAAACAAATCTATGGCCAACTAGAGAAACAAACAACACTTACTAATAAAATCTAGAAATCAAACCAAGCAAACAAACCTTCTTATTTTGAAGTCACTAGTTGGTGATGAAATCCAACACTGCGGAATCAAGATAAGAAGGGGTTGGGATAAAGTGGGTGGAAAATTTACGTTGACGACCTGCTTAACGGACTTGCACCTCAGTGCAAGCTCCCACACATAATTGTGGGCATACCCTCCAAGGATCCTGAGTGAGTTTGGCCAACGTCGATTCTAGGTACCATGAAGACTTGACCCTCCACAGTCGCCTCGTGTAAAGACCCTAAAGAGATAGGCTACTAAGGTTATCAATTACGACAATGATGCATGGGGAAACAACCGAGAGTCCGATCCACGGGCAAAGGAAGGGTATCTAGCCCGAAATCAACTTGAGAAGCTCCCACACATAATCGTGGGTATACCCTCAAGTGACCCCCAATAGTACACACAATCTCTACACACGGACCAACAAAGAAGGGTGAGTAACTCTGCCAGTCTTAATACGACCTCAAGTTTGACCGTTGTGTTAGAAGGGCTTCCCAGGACAAAATTTAGCAAATGGATTTGAACTCTCCCTATCATAAGATACTATTATTTGTTTTGATGCTTTGGAGAGTGTGTCTTTCAATCTATTCCAAAGCGCTATCCTAGCTAATGTTGGTGTAGAGAATTTCTAGAAAATAAAATTTACTAATAAATTTTAATATTACGTTGCATTTTAAAGAGGTTGTTGTTTACTCAAAAGGGAGATGGAGATGAAACTGATGATATGTATGACCTTGACCCAAAAGAATACAATAAGAGATGAATGTGAAATCTTTCAATTTGATGAACTCTAATTACAATAGGGAGAAGGTATATTTCTTTGAAATACAAAAGCTACGAAACAAAATTTCTTGAATTTTGAATGAACAAAATTCCAAACAATCAAAAGTTACAAAATTTTCCAATTTTCTCTTATAAATATTTGAATGCAACAATTTTCTTGTTAAAAATTACTAAAAAGAAAATGATTTTTAGTTCTTCCTTTCTCAAATCAGATCAGAGATGCAAGACAAAGAAGAAAATGTAATCAAAGAAAATTAACAGACTCTCAACACTATTCCCAAATCAAACTCACCATGCAGACAAAAATAAAAAGATAAGAAAACTCTTCGTCAAATGAAAACAAAAATGTTTCTTAATCTATAAATAGTCTGGAAGGTGAAAACAATCCAAAACTTCAAACGAATCAAAGACCCTTTTTCAAGCAAGCACTCAGGACCAAGATCCAATGATTATATCCTTGTGACAAAAAATCAAAAGAAAAACTTGCAAAATTACAAAGATAAACTTCCAATTACTGAAAATCAATCAAATGCAATATTTGAACTTATAAATCATTCAAACATTGGTATCATAGGTTCATCCCAGGAAATTGAGGAAAAATTGGGTGAAAAAAGAAAAATTGGCTCTCCCTAACAATTCCTACAGGAATCGTCGCAGGTGATAGTGGAGCACAGTGTGACGATCTAAGATCGTCACATGTTGGCTATAGGGTACAGTGCGACATCGTCACCCTAATCTGCACTAGTAGGGTGCAATGTCAGAGGGTCGTCACAGCCTGTCAATAAGGTATAGTGTGACGATCTTTGAACATAAGGAAGAAAGAGAAGAAAGCCAAAATTTTTCACTAAACTTCCAGAACCAGAGAGTCAGAATGGATCACCCGTAGACTCAGAGAATAAATTTAATTGAAGGAAGGCAGTATAAAAGAAAATAAGAGAAAAAAAAACAAAAACAAGTTGTTTCCCTAGTATGGTCACCAATTTTGTTGTTGGACTAATCGATAAGTACAGGCATAAACATATCTCCCTAGTTCCACCCAGAACTAGAACAAAACATAACAACATATAAGACTTTCCCTGGGCTTTAACTATTGAGTTTACTAGCTAACAAGAGATAGAAAACATACCTTTTAAATGTCATTTCCTCTTTCCATTGCCATCCTCGCTCCATTGCAATGCTCATGCAATATTGAACCTGCAAAGGAACACAAGCCAACAAAGTGAAAGCAATAAAGTATACTCAACAAGATCCTATGTATGTGATCAGGGAATCATACAATAAAAAAAGAAAGATTTTATGAGAAATAAACATATTTTTTTATCATATTAAATAGAATGTGGAGAATACAACCAAATCCTTGACGTCGCAAGGTCTCCTTTCAATGGCCCTTTTCTCTAACACACACACCTTTGCTCCAAAACCTTTGATTGAATAAGATCCACCATGTAGCTTGTAGAACTAAAGCAAAGCTCTCAAGAATAATCTGAAGTAGAATTTCTCCATACAAATCATAGCCTATTCAACCTTATCCTTTTCCATGAGATATCCCTCCTTATACAGTGTGAAGGAGAGATGGATGAGGATATTAGGATTATCCCACCAATTGAGAAAGCGAGTAATATCCAGACCGTTCGGAGGCCACCTCATCTTCTAGAAGATTCCCTTCTAGAACATTCATGAAGTTTAACTTTTCCTTATCTTTTAGCATCATCGAACCCTATACATATGGTAGCTTGCAAATACGTCGCAGTCTAAATCTAGAGCAGGGGGCGATGATCAGTCATCATCGCACCCCATGCATATTTCAGGGTGCAACGACCTTCCTTGATATGATTTTTTAGAAAGGAAAGCAAATCACTTTTCTCATGGAGAAAGACTCCTTTATCTTTTCAGGGAACATGAGCACATGTTGTTAGTGGATCACTGGGGTGACCAATATAATGTGTAACAGGTGTTTCCATATATCTTCTTTGTCGTTGAATTCCTTCGGCATTGTCGGTCTTCTACAAAATCCAAGACTTAGATCTTTGACTGCCTGTGCCTCAATGAAACGATGATCAAAATCAATGGTCTAATAACTCATCGAGACCACTCATATATGATCAATGAATCTCATTAATTCTCGTAGTACCTCCCATCGGAGTGCATCTCCTCTGAGACGGAAAATCACCCCATCCAACAAAACTCTAATGAAAAATCTTGATATCTCAACCTATAGATATGAGGGCTACAATTAAGGCACATGTCCCCAAATTACAACTGAAAGGTGCTCACACTCATTCCTTTCTACAAATTATAGGTTTACATGTGTCATCCTATAGAAATGTTGGAACTCCTCGTCAGCATGACATCAATCTCCCTCTTAGCCTCGCTTTAAGAGGGACCCACAATGATCTATGATTGAGGTTACTTTTCGGCTATTAACTAATATACGGTCTATATTGATTCTCGAAAATCTTCTTGATTGGAGTATCTTCATTTCGACTCCACTAACTACTTTGAATCATCCACTCCAATCACACATGCTTCGACAGATCGAATGGTCTTTGTTCATCTGATCTAGTGGATACAACGTGTCTGGAAAGTTCCAACCAATCGCTAGATAAGGTAGAAGAGCTCTCTTCCTAGGTGTAGTTCTCATGAAATATGACAGTTGTGATTCTAGGACACTCTCTATGAGATCTATGGTCCTCAGACTCCCATTTTTTGACTCCCCTTTACATACCTTCGACCGACCTTACCACAACATACTATCAAATGGATTTAATGATCTAGAATTCACCATAGCTATGCTCTAACATATCAACGATCCTTGTTGACTTGGAGTACATCTTCTACAGGAATCATAGCCTACTCCGATGAAGGGTCAAGATATATTCAGTGAAAATTTCCAATGACTGTGATTCCTTTAGGCTCAAAACATGGTTTTTCTCCAGGTTATCGATATGATTTAGGACTTAGTCAATTCAGGGATTTCTCTAAGGTTTTCCTTCGATCAACAACCTGAATTAGGACTTCACTGCTCAAGGATTCTTCCAAGTCCCTTCTCAAGGTTTTCCAAGTCTTTGAGAGCTCTCTCCTTGTTCCAAATACCACTAAGGAATTCTTCTCCTATCTCGATGGATATTTTGCATGGCCTCCAAGATTTTCATTCAAATAAGGAGGCTTTCACAGAGCTTAAATCTCTCCAAACTGCACATAAACCTTTGCAGGTTCTCGGGTAGTTTTGCCTCCATTCTTTCAACGAGTAATAAGTCTTGCTACTTATTCACCCAAATGAGGATTTCATTCCCCACAACCATTCATAAGAAGGAGAGGTTAACGAAATAAGATCTATCGACCCAACATGCCATTATTACATTATTCCATACCTCTTGGAAATTATTTTTCATTTCTTAACTTACATGTTTGGTTTCTTTTCACAGGAATCACACTCCAACAAGTGCTCTACTACACACATTGGAGGCACAAAAATACATTTATATCTATAACTACATCAATAAGAATCAATGGTTTATACAATTCCTAAATTATTCAAATATAAGGATTCACATTAAGCGCAATCATTTAGATGCAATGGATTACCAAGGAAACAACGTTAATTCCATTAATTTTCAGGCATGAACGAATATATCACATTCATAGGCATCCATATATTTTTCCTACTCAATACACAGAGTATACAAATACTTATATGTTCATAGGTTACATCCAACTAACTGATTGTGGGTGTTCAAATTTACACCTAACCATAGGCTCTACTTGCTCAGTAACTTCGACAACAGGCCACCCCTGTGCCAAGCCATGATTTTGCCAAGGAAACATTTCTTGGGTTCTCAGGGTAATATTTTGTATGTGAAGGTCACTCTCATTCACACCAATCCCGCATTATTTCTTCTTAGACCCAAAAATCTGATCTCATATGTCTCTTCCCTCATTTTTTGACTGCACTTGTGCATTCTTTTCTTGCATGCTCCACACATGAAGGTTCTCGACCTATCCCCCTTTCTTCTGTTAGAAGGCAACTCATGGGTAAATCATCGGGAATCGTGGTGATATTTCATGCTATCCTCTAGCTGACATATTTCATATCACTTCAACCAACCCTCCATACTTCCATTCATTGAAGGTATTTGGTTGCTCAACCACCAATCCTCCTTCATTAACTAATTTTCCTTGAAATTAGTTCTAGAAGGAAAATAATTTTCATATTTCCAAAATAATATCTCAACAAGGAGGTTTGGGTCATTTTAGCATAATGAACCCCCTCAATAAGTTCCCTCATTCTTTCCTCTAGTGGTATCATGGCTAGTACTTTTAAGGCTTCAACCATCAATCAGCTAGTTGTCGTTTCAATAAAAAAAATACAAGTACAATATTTATATGTCATGATTTGGAAATCATTAACATTATTAATTACATACTGGGGATAACAAGGGTCTTACAGATGTTGTGTTAGTAATAATTCATGCACGTTCCTATTCCTAATAATGCATGCACGCTTTAGGAATG
>JASDQU010280392.1:0-14643 GCA_032191745.1 Picea mariana
AAGGAAACTTTCTAGGTTGGGAGGCCAGTGAGTCTCCAAACCTAGTGACTAAAACTTATTGAGCCTTAAGGTATACGATTTACCCCCAAAACGAAAAATCACTTATTCAGTGAGGTTACTCATTGTCCAAACCAACCGATTGAGGTTATTGACCCTTGCACTCAACAAATTTCCTCCTTGGGGTAAATCACTCACTTCTCCTTATTTGTCCTTATGACCTCTCTTGGGCCTTGTGCACTAGTTGGGGTCTTTTCTAGGTTGAGGAGCCTCCCTTGGGTCCCCAAACTTCCCTAATATGGTGATAGACTTGAGAAATAAAACCAATTGTTGTGTAGTTTCATAAAGTTGCATAAGTTACATAAAGTTGCATAGTTTCATGTTGATTTATAAAGTTGGATAGCCCTTATTTCTCCTTTTCTTCATTGTGGTGACTTTCTTCTTCTTCCCTTGGTTGTTTTTTTCTTTGCTCAATGTTTTTTTCTAGTCTAATCATATCCAAAATGATACCCACAAGTAGTTGAGCATTTTACCCATTTCCAGAGATGCACACTACCTAAAGCCACAACTAGAGTATCACTACCTATATATAAAATCAATTTATATTCCATTTGGGTTTACAAGGTTGCATTTNTTAAAGTTTTAATGGTTTTCTATAGTTGTTTGTTGAAAACGAGATTGTGAAACCCTATGGAAATGTATTTTCATCTCTAGATTGAGGATGCCATTTTTCTTGGTTTTCAAAGCTATCCATCAACCAAAAAAATAAATTTCTCATGTCATGGTTATTAGAGATATGAAAAGTAGGAAAGAAATCGTTCTGGTATAAAACTAAGAGGATATCTGGTATACCTTACAATGTAGAAATCCAAGCCCATCTAATAAACTAATCCTAGAAGTTAAAAGATTAGTGAAATTACAATGAATAGAGGTACTCACCATTCTTGGTGCCCTCGCAGTATATCTTCATGCACTTGCAATCTATCTTTGTTCCCTTACAATGTATCTCCCCTTCATTCCCTCACAGTCTATCTTAGTGCCCTTGAATCACCCTCACAGTAGAACTATGTGCCCTTGGCTCACCCTCCAAGTCTATCACCGTTTGCAGTCTATATCTATTCCCTCATCTCACCCTTGTAGTCTATCTCCCTCAGCTCATTGTTCCCATTCTATCTATTCCCTCAACTCACCCTCGCAGTCTATCTCCCCTCTGTGTGCCCTCTCAGTAGCAATATTATATCTCCCCTCCATGTTCCCTCGCAGACTATCTCCTCCCTGACAGTGTATCTCCTCCGTGTTCCAACTTGTTGTTTATATGGATGATGTGAATTTCATGCTTATTCAATTGCATTTTGTGCTAATTGAACTCTCATTGTAATGATGAATGATGCATATTCTAGTTATTATTAGCATGAATGCATAGAATTAGATAATGCGAATGAATACTTAGTAATAATTTTCCTCATCTCGATGTTCACATTTCAAAAAAAAAAAATTAGGAAATGCAACTTGGCTAAGACCTTCCGTGTTTAAGGGAATGATGTGATAGTATTAGACAATGATGCCATTTGTCGGAAACCCTCATATACGTTGGTTTATAATACAATCCAACATATTGGTGTAGAAAATGGGGTGAAAGACTCATAAAATTGCATAACCATATCCATTGGGATGCTTCCACAATGACACTAAACTACCAGTCACAAAACAAGACAAGTTCAAATTTGGCATATCATCTCATTTCATTGATGAAGTAGAGTGTGATGTATTATTAGATGTTTATGATATAATCTTTAATGGTATCCTCCACAAGAATATTTTTTAAGTTCTTTTATTTGTCTCTTAATAGAGAGAAGACTTAATGCAATAGAGCCTTTCAACTTTTTCTATAACTAGATACCTATGCAGCCTCGTCTTCTAAGAATTCTTTGCGAGTATAAAATCCTAATTAGCAGTAACTTGTAAATGGATTGAAATTGTATTAAACTCTTACCTCCACTTAATTAATGTAAGAAATTCTATTAGTGATCTAATCATTGTATTAGAGCAATTAATTACCTACTATATCTCAAACAATCCAAAATTATAGTGTATCTATGTTGAATCTGCTTCAAAGTTGGATGAGAAGATGAGGAACGTTGATTGTGTAGTCTAGTGGTTCTAGTTTGCGGTAGTACCTATGCAATTGAATTTGTCTCAAGTACAAGTGTAGTTCCTTTCTCTTTTGGTTGTTTCTTTGAAGAGGATGGAGGATGGAGGATTAACAAAGGGCTCTAATGAATTGGGAATGCACTCAATGGAGACTTAAGAGCATGGCCTTATGGATAGAAAATGAATATGAGAATACTATATTTTTCCCATAATTATTCCAACATGAGGAAAAGCATGAATAGTATATGGGGCATTCAAAATCCAGTAGGGGCTAGAGTGTAGAGCTGCCAAGAAATATCATAGGTGGGGACAACCCATTTCCAATATGTATTTAAGGGTCTAGAATTAGTCAACATTGCAAACATAGCAACAATTTGCTTGTTTTTTCCAAGGTTTATGGAAGGAATTCATAATAAGTAGTTAATGGACATTTGTGACAAAGGAGAATTTAAAGGACAATGTATACTCTTTTCGATGAGAGAAAATACCTAGTCCTGATCGTTGGACTATACAATTTTATATTATATGGGGCTATATGAGCTCATTGAAGAGGATGTGCTAGTGTTGTGAGTGGGAAATCCCTCTACGGACTAGCACTTAGGGTTAGATTATGCATGCAAAAAAGACCTAAAGATCTCTACTTTCTACCATCGTCCCAGACCTAATCCCCATTATTCTTAAGAAAATACATAGTTAAATGAGCATACCTTATTATGGGTGTTTGATGTAGATCCCTCCTTACGCTTGATGATTTTTTTATTGCAACTCTCCTCCCAAGGATGACCTGCATTCACATAAAACAAAAAACAAACTCCGCATGCATTTGATCTATAGATTAATGGGTTAGAGATTTCAATAAACAAGTATACAATAAATCATAAAAACCTCATATGGTGGGACGGGAAAAGTATCTCTTTATTATTAACTTCAAAAAATCAACTTACAATGATGAAGCCAACCACTGCTCCATGAACCTGGTCCTGGGCTCCTCTTCTACTGTCCTCCAACTTCTTTTCTCTATCTCTCTCTTTGCACAAGGAATACTAAAGGGTTGGGAAAAATGGAATATGCAATTGGGTATAGTTTCTTTACTATGATTCTCCTCCTCCAAATGAGACCCCTAACCCTTCTTTTATAGGCTATAAGAAGCTAGGTATTTGGACGAACCCTCAGCCATGCATGGCTAGAAGGTTCAATTAACTCACCCAAAGCTGTGTGTTCCATCGGCAACTTTCCTTTTTTCATGATTTTGTAGGTACACACAGGCTGTTTTAGGTCAGCGAGCATGTACACGCATGTAGTAATATAGCAGGGTGTGTGGGCCTTTATAAAAAGTGTTTTTAAGAAGATTTGTTTAGCAGTGCTTTGGCAAAGAAGGAATATGAGATGGCCTGATGCCAGGTAAGCTTGTATGGTGCAAATTAGGGTTATAACAGATTCCCCCTAATGTGTGATGTCAGAAGAGCATCTAATGGTCGAAATACATTACCAATCTTTATTGATGTGCCGAACAAGTGAGCCCAAGAACTAGAAATTGAGAGGCATCGTCTACAAAAATAACAATTGTCTCATAGAGGCGGGCATACCCATTCTCAGGATAGAATAAATGCATGGATACCAATCAAATACACTGTAAATCCATGTCATATAATTATATAAAGTGTAGCCGTGAACAATACACAGCAGAGCTACATCTCGAAATCAAAAAGATATACATGTAGAGTATCCATCTTCTTAGAAGTTGATAAGGCCTGATGGCTGGAGATGAGGTATTCAGAGCTTGAGCAACAACTTCAAAATCTTCAAAACTCGGGTAGGAGTGTGATATGAGTGTACG
The DNA here is from genome assembly GCA_032191745.1 of Picea mariana. Taxonomy (NCBI): domain Eukaryota; kingdom Viridiplantae; phylum Streptophyta; class Pinopsida; order Pinales; family Pinaceae; genus Picea; species Picea mariana. The sequence goes on from JASDQU010280392.1 coordinate 3,986, forward strand.
ACTTCACTACCCAAAGGTCCTCGATGGCTCGTCGGTCATGGAATAGAGAATCTTGATGATCAGACTGAAGGCTTCATTGATTTCAAACAAAGACTTGATTGGATGTTCAGGATGGTTGGGTATGAGGGCAAGAGACAAAATGCAGAGGGGCTGAATCAGGCTGGTAAAAACTTCCCTTGGAAAATAGCACAACAAATGATGAGACTCAGGTAGCATGGCATTAATCATAAGTTCACGAGGCAGGAGGCAATGCAAAATCTCCATATGTTTGGAAGAATAACCAAACGGAGGAGGACACAGCTCTATGTAGCGAGAACATCTTCCTAAGGTAGTACTAAATCACTGATTTTGATGAACAAATGGACAAATGTGCTTTATCCAAGGGCGACTAATTGTGCTGCCAAATAAAGAAATTAATTTTCCCTTACTCTTTTTGGGGTATATTTGATTTTTTTTTTCTTTTTCAATGATTTTGGAAAAAAGAATAAAGGAATGTTACGTTACAATGGAGGAACGAGTGTTACAAACATACAAGTTCAAGGCGCAAGGACAAGACTGATGTTCAGAATAATGATACTCGGGAAAAATCTTCCGGGGGACAAGTGTGTTAAGATTCAGAGGCAAAGTGCTACAAGGCTTGCATATAAGGTATGCTTCAGATGGTTCAATTGGGAGAAACATGGAGCCGACATTTAGACCAAAGACGCAAGTATGCAAATGCGGTTAACAAAACACACAATGGTAACGTCCTTCGATGTAAGTTTAACGAGCCAGAGAAGGTAAGCTCGATAGTTTTTCATATTTAGAGAGCCTGAAAAAACATAAAAGGAGACTCCATTGGGGTACCTTTTTCGAAGATAGTCTAGTCGGTTCGAAAAAAGGGGTAAACTAGCAGCGACAAGATGTCTATTCAAAACCATTTTAATGAGTGTGAGAAAGACAAGATCACTAGACCATTTTTTCATTTTTAAGGAGTTTGAAAAAAGATTAACTATGGACTCCGTCAAGAATGTTCTTCTGGACCAGTTTAACGAGTGTGAGAGAATAAGGTCACTCAGCGATCTTTTCAATTTTAGGGAGTCTGAGAAGAGTTTAACTATGGACTCCGTGGGGTTTCCTTTTTCGTAAATTTAGTCCCCTAGGACCGAAAAAGGGTTAAAATGATACCTGAGAGTACTCTTCTAGAGAACTAAAGTTCCATAGAGTATACCTTTGTTTGTACAGTTGACCATCCAGACCGAAAAAGGGGTAAACTACTGTCGGACAAACGTGACTTCAAATTTCAGTTTAACGAGCATGAAAGGCCACAAGATCGTTCAACAATCTTTTCATGTTTAGAGGGTCTGAAAAGAGATTAAAAGAAGACCCGTTATATCTTTTGAGAGTCTTGAGGGTGAGGTCAAGAGTGAAAAGCAATCATACAAATGAGGCTCAAACTCGTAATCAGGAAAATCAACAAGTACTCCCGAGCCTACAGTGATTCGAGTCAGCATGGACACCATAATGCAACCAGGATCTACCTAGGGAATCCATGTTCTGGTAAGCTCTACCACCAACTTGCAACACTTCTAAAGCAACAATGATGGTTCCGTGTCACAACCTGATGGGATTGATCCTATGGAAAAGGAAAAAAGACAACGAGATACAAAAGTCAGGGTAGAAACCTAACCTACATGCTCAAGTTGATCCTCGAAATTTTTTTCCACGGACCGTCGAAAATTATCTAAAACTCCAAAAAAATGTCCCGATAACCGATCATACCCCCCAATGCAACTCCTAAATCACTCTAAATGGTTTTTGGTTTGAAAAACATGATAAGGGGGGCCAAAAAAGTGACAAAAAGAGGCCAAAAAGTCTATAAATAGAAGATGACAGCTCATTATCACCATTGTTGATTTGGAATTTCACTCTGGAGAAAAAAAAAACCCTTTGATAAAAGCGGTGATTCTGGGAGCTACAGTGGACGAAACGATTATCTGTCTAGACCAAGTAAGTACAAACTCCCTTATCTTGCATTTTAAGTTTTTACTTTTGCATTGGGTTCCATTTTTTAGGGGGGTGTCGACCTTAAAAAGGTCGGCCCTAGGTCCATGCGGGCTGTCTCAGGACAGGCCGTGTGTACATTCAGGAAGAGTAAACTCTGCACACGTGTACACACGACTGTCAACATTACAGCCCGCATGGACCCCCTTATTGAATAAAAAAATCTTAAAAACAAGGATTAGCCCTCCTGAACCTTGATGTTTTGCAGGATGTATGTCCACTGGAGAGAAAGAGAGCATGAGGAGGTAAGTGAGTTGGTCAGGGAAGATCCCAATGCTGTGGCTACCTTGATGTAATGTGGGTTGCACAAGTTCTTATTATTTCATTTTATGCGGCACAACCTCGGCTGTTGAATGCCTTGGTTGACTACTGGCACCCAGATGCAGAGGCATTCATGTTAGAGGGGTAGTCACTGGTGCCCACGACCGAGGACATATACTTTTTGATTGGCCTCTCTAGGAGAGGGGAACCAATCAACTTCCGGACTTTTCCTTCAGGGCCACATAACATAGCGGAATTGATAAGCCTTTACTGTGCAGCTGATACAGACTGCTCAAGCTCACAGGTGCCCATAATCAAGATTACTGAATTATCGCTATAGGCGATAGTATTTCTTATTGGGTGAATCACTGGTTCTGCGTCTCTGCATCAGGCATCTCAGGCACAGATGAACTGTGCATTCCAATTCTTAAATGCACAAATATTTTATTGGAGCACCACATTGTTAGAGTGTATGAAGAGGCAGTTGATAGATTGTCGATTGCGGACACAGAGGAACTTCGGGTTTGGGACCATTCTATGCTCTTTCTTCTTTGAGAGAGTCCTGAGCTTTAGTCCTCGAGTAGTGGTACGAGGCCATTAGTCCTCTCTTCCTGCTATGTGTAGATGGGTAGTGTTACTGCTGTGACAGGGTGGCAAAAGGATCAATGAGTCATTCGATGATGACTTCTTCGCGTGGTTGTCGCAACAGATCCCAGTTATAAAGGATTACCCCTATGTCGAGATTGATTTCTCGAGAGACCCTGAGATACCAGTACCTCCTGGTGAGGAGCGAGGAGAGATGGGTAAGTCTACTTCATTGTTTTTGTTTTTGTAAAACATATGTAATTTTTATGTTGTTTTTGTTATATATCAATTTTTTTTTGCCAGAGTATTTGACAAGTATGTGTTTGTTGCATGCAAATGTGGGACCAGTGCGACCTGCAAACTATGCCAGGAACAGGCATCGTCCTCAACCAGGGGCCACACCTGCCACCGCAGGGGGACCAACAGCAGCAGGAGATCTTCCAGCTGGGGAGGCTGAGAGGGTGTTGAGATGAGTCGAGCGGAACTTTACTGTGCTCACTCGCACGGTCCCTATGGAAGAGATTGAGGACCTGCCACCATCGATGCAGCCTCATGTAGTGGGGGAACCACAGATGTGGGTCCGATTGTTTCAGTGTTTAGCCAATGCTGTCGATCAGTACAACAGGGCCCACAGGCCCTGACTTTAGTTAGAATTTTCACGTGCCGAGAGCACTACTTGTATATATTTTTTGAGGTCATAAGCCTCGTGACTCGTTATTGGTCATATTTTTGAGGCGCTTGCATCCATCTATGTATTCTGGTGACTATGATGTTATATATGGATTTTTATGTCTTTTTGTGGCTTATGGATCATGTTTGCAAAAAATGTATTTACATGTTTTATGTGTACGTATTTTCATATGTGTGCAAGATGCCAATCTAAAATTTGATTAGCTAGGGTATCTATAATTTGGTTTAAACTCCTAGGAACATGAAAATATGTAATATAATGAAAGCTTCATTCTAAGAGACATACCCTAAGGAATCATCGGTGTAGCGTCGGATCATGAACACGGTAGACTCTATTTAACTGAGACACAACCAGCTGAGCATCGAGGTAGACCCGGAGATGAGAGATACCAAATGACAAAGCGTCACGAAGAAACTCAATAACTGCACTGTACTCAGTGACATTGTTTGTGGTGTCACCTAAGCATATACCTCCTAAAGATAATAACTGGCCTCGAGGTGTAAAAATTACCCAATCTACGGAGGCAAGCCTCCGAGTGTGTCAGCTAGCACCGTCTGCATACCCAATGAACACCTCGGGTTCACTTGAAATATGCCACAATGACGAAAGATACATCAAAACGACACGTCCATAACACTAAAAAACTAGAAATTAATAGTACAAAGACTATACATATGTTACAAAAAGTTACCCATGCTGACCTGCCTATGAGTAATACTTCTTGAGGTAGAGTCCATTTCTAGGCTCTGCCAAAGAATTCTCTTCAAAATAAACCAGACGATAAGTGCCTTTTTTTAGAACCTCCTTTATGATGAAAGGTCTGAACCACATGGGTTTGAATTTTCCTGCCCCCAGGGGGTCCTTATCTTGGTCATAGACCAAGACAAGGTCGCCTTCAGTGAAAATATGAGGATGAATGGACCTATCATACTGACACTTAACTTTATGTTTGTGAGCCTCATTGGCCAGGGCCACATCACGATGTTGCTCATTGAGATGCTCCAGGTATAATAACCGCTCTTCAAGTGGAGAAGTGCCTGGCAATAATTGTACTTCCAACTTTAGAGACGGGATCTGACATTCGATAGGCAAGACTGCCTCCAGCCCGTAAACGAGTTGGAAAGGTGAGAAACCGATTGTTGTCTTAATAGACTTTCGGTAATCCCATAATGTCGAATATAACATCAAATGCCAATTTGACTTGGCTGAGTTGATCGTTCGCTGTAGGATGGTCTTAAGAGTTTTGTTCACAACTTCCACCTGACCATTTACTTGGGGGTAGTAGGGTGACGAATGTTCCTGCCGTAACCCAAGCTTTGATGTTAACTCAGTCATCATTTAGTTTTGAAAGTGACTGCCATGGTCAGTGACAATCTCCCTTGGGATGCCAAACCTTTCTATTATCTGGTTGAATAAAAAGAGAGTTGCAGTCTCTCCATCATCTTTAAACGTTGGCATAGATTCGACCCACTTCGTGAAGTAGTTTACGGATACGATGATGTAACGGTGACCCCTTGCTAAATGAGGGTTTCTTGTAGTATAATCGATCCCCCACTTGGTGAATGGACCAACTGTGATGACAGAAAACATGGGAGCGGGATGTGCCCTCATTTTACAAGAGAAGATTTGGCACGGGTGGCACTTCTTGACCGATTCGATACAATATTTGATTAGTGTAAGCCAGAAGTAACCTTCTCGTAGAATATTTTGGGTTGTTTCCAACCCATACAAATGACACCACAGGCTCCAGTATGGAAATCATTAAGCATGATAACTGCTTCCTCGTGAGTGAGACATCGGCGCAGGATGCAGTCTACACCTCTCTGATACAATGTATCATCGAGTATGATATAATTCTTATCCTAATGGAGTATGCATCGACACTCATCACGAGAAGCAGAGGTGGGGCACTTCAAATTCTGGAGATAGATAAGTATTTCTCCATACCATGGATCCGAAGAGGTGATCAAAAACATATCTCCTCTGATAGGCGACTCTTCGGGCACAAGATCACTTGATTCAACCGGAAGTTCTGAAATAAGTTCTACGAAGACCAATGACTTTTTGGATTTCGCTAAAACGAAATCTAAGTCAAACTCTTGGAGGACGACTATCCATCTACTGATATTTCCACCTATTACCCGTCGTTTCAACATGTACTGAAATGGATTCATGACAACAATGACGGTGGTCTTGCAAAACAGAACATAATGACGGAACTGTTGAACAACATGGACTTTTGCCAATGCAAGTTTTTCGATATGAGAATAATTGAGTTCCAGTCCTACGAGGCCTCGGCTCATGTAATAGATCACATATTATGAGAACAAGTCATCTTCCTAAACTAAGACCATGCCAATGGTTGACTCTGTTGCGGCCAGATATAATAAGAAATCATTGTTATAGTTAGGTGGCTGGAGCAGAGGGGCAGTTGTGAGGGCATGTTTCAACGCCATGAAAGAGTGTTGAGTGGCATCGTCCCAATAAAAAGGAACATCTTTCTTCAGTAAGCGCATAAATCCTTTGGTGATCTCAGCATAGTTGTCGATGAAGCATATTAAAAAATTCACCTTGTGTTGTAGACTCTGAAGTTGAAGGATTGTGTGTGGGGTGGGAAACTGAATTATTGCCTCAACCTTGAGAGGATTAACCATGATCCATGTTGTTGACACTATGAAACCTAACAAACGTCCCAATGTTACGCAAAAGCTGCACTTGTTTGGATTCAAGTGAATCCGGAAGTAGTGACAATGCTCAAAGATAAGTTGGAGGTGTGTGGGATGATCTGTTCTCTTGCGAGATTGAGATGCTAAATCATCTAAATAGGCCTTGATTATATGCTTGAGGTCATGGAAAGAAAAATACATGGCCAGCTGAAAGGTGGCTCCAACATTTTTGAAACCAAAAGGCATCTTACGATATGCGAATGTACCCCATGGTCTACGGGTTTGATTTGTATTTGGTTATATCCTGAAAAACTGTCCATGAAAGAGAAGGTCTCTCAACTGGCACATTCATCAATTATCTGGGCGATGAATGGTGTGGGAAAATTATCTTTGGGACAGGCCTTGTTCAAATCACGGAAGTCTGTACATACACGAATCATGCCTTGTTTTTTATTGACCGGCATGAGGTTTGACACCCATTGGGTCAAATGGATAGGATGGATAAAACCAGCTTTTAGCAGTTTCTCAACCTCAACCTTAATGGTTGCTGCTTCCCTGGGATTAACTAGATGAAGCTTCTACTGGACAGGCTTGGCATCTCGATAAGTTGTGATTTCATGTTCAACTATTTTTGGATCGATTCATGGAATTTCCTCGTAAGACCAGGCAAAAACATCATGGAATTATTTAAATAGATCTGTGTAGATTTGAATCTCTCTGGGGGAGCAGTCAGCTCCGACAAAAACATTCTCCATGACGTTAGGGGTTCTGGAGATATCAATCGGTATGGTTTCAAAGATGGTTGCCATATTACCCTCAACATAGACATCGTGTATAGCTAAGGGATTAATAGGACAAGTCCTATCTCCAGTCATAGTCAAGGTGAATTCTCCGGCCTCAATTCTACTTAACTCCAGGAGAAAGTATGGTCTATGATGAAGATCATCCCAGGGTTTGTCCAAACTAGTCATTGCTTCAATTACTGTTTCATCAGAGGGAAAGACTAAGTCTAACAAATTGGTGTTAGCGAGAGAACCTTGAACCCAAATAGGCTCTAGAAGCAGATCGAACTCTTGTGCAGGAGTTGGATCTGGGTTAGCTGAAGCTTGCTGGACTAAAGAGTACGCTACTTTAGCTGTGGACAAGGGCATGGACATGCCCAGATGCCCTGTACCCTCCATCATGGCCAATGGGGAAGGAATTATCCACGGATCAGTGAAGTAAGTTGTGCGAAACGACGAAACTTGAAAAATCTCAACCTTATAGTGTTCGGATATGAACTTGACATCGCCTTGAGGGGGCGGGTAATCGAAGGTACCCATCAAAGATGGGCACAAACCAACACCTACGTTGACTATGCCTGGTTGAGGATTATCAATCATCGGGACCGCGAACACCCCCAATGAAGGGTCAGATCTGGAGAAAGACAATTGATCAATGGTCACAATCCGGTCCTCGTGTGGAAACAACAAGACCCAAAAAACTATATCAACCATTGCTTGCATGGAATAATTCCAACTCCTTCCTAACAAAAGATTGTAGTTGAGAGACGCATCGACTACCTCTACCTCAACACACACGGTCTTCCCTCCCAATTGCACGGGAAAAGAGGGAATGATACCATATGGTTGGAACAAATGACCATCGAAAGCAGTGAGAAGAGTGGGCGACGGAGACAAAATGGGCTGGCGATTGGCCTTCCAACATGCCAATGACATAACGCATGTCGAGGCACCCTCATCAACCACCGTGCAGAAAATATTTCGAGTAAAAGTTTTCGTGGGGTGTGCCACTACTATCCGAAATGCTATGTGGTAAGGAAAACGAGGTTTTAAGTCAGTTGTATCTAGCATGATGGTACTTGGATTACAAGTCTCGGTAGATCCTAGAGCGGTTAACAAAGCTTTCCTCTGGGAAGGGCAGCTTTGGAGGACCTCCAAAGTGGACATCGCACAAGGGGTTTGAGACAAATCTTCCACCACAGAATAGTTCTAGGCGGCCCTTATGTTTGGGTTGTGAGAAGCTTTTTTCAACGCACCTTTTGGGATGCGTGTCATTATTTCGCCCAAATTCTTCTCAATCGGTAGAGGAAGAGATTGGAGTTCGGCTTCTTTGCCCTTCTCAGAAGTGCTTGGTTTACTGTAGTCATGCGCTCTAGTGGATATGAAAGCATCACCCTTCATCATATATACATTTGCAGATGCAGGATTGTTCGAAGACGGAGAGGGTCCTTGACTGCCCCCTTCCACACTTATAGAGGCTTGGGTTAGGTTTTGTCCATGTTGAAATGGATTTGTTAACACAGCAGGCTATTTCTGTGTCAAAATATTTTGGGCCTCTGCAAGCTGGGGACATAGGTGGGTCGGGTGGTCTTCCACGCACAGGTTGCACGAATACCTTGCCTTTCATTTTTCATTGTTTCCCTCGCCATCATTATCAGTGGGTTTCTTATCCCCCTTACCCTTCTTTCGTTGTTTTTTCTTTCCTTCAGGCTGTTGGGTGGCCTTTGGATTTTTCGATTGCACTGTGTGTACATCCAACGTTTTAGTAGGGGGAGCAACCAAAACAGTAGTTTGGCTGGCCACTGTGTGTTGTATAGACAATTGCTGCAACTACTTCGTCAATTGCTCAATGGGATTTGTTTGTGCTGAACCAGCAATACCATTAGCATGTGGTCCAGCTCTCTGTCTGGTTTTATCAAGTATTGAGTGTGGCGCATATGGCAAGATCTCGTATAATAAACTGGACTAAGAATAGATGAGCTCAAGTTGTTGATCTCTCATGATGGCGTCTTCTTCAGAGAACACTCCTGATGTCGCGACGTCTTTGGATAACTGTGGGACCAAAAACTTAAGGAACCACTCAAGCAGGAATGCTGGTGGGACTGGTACCTTAATTAAACTCTTCCGGTGTCTCCATTCGTGGATGTGATCAGAGATATGGTCTGCTTTTGTCTGTGAGAAATTGGCCAACAATTATGTGCCAGCATCATATCTCACAGGTAATTGGAAATGGTTTAGGAAGGCCATTGCCAATTCGTCGAAGGAAGAATATCTTGAGCGGTCGAGCTCAATGTACCATTTTGCGGCACTCCCAATTAGAGTACGTTGAAACAATCACAACTGTATGGAGTCATATTTCAAAGAGTTAGATGAGCACCAAAGGTGGAAGGTAGTCACATGATCGCCTAGATCTTCATTGGGCTTGGCATTGAAATTTGGTATGTCCGAAGGCAACTTCGTCGGCATAGGAGGCCAACGCAAATCATGACAGATAGGGTCATTCAACAACCTTGTCAATTCTGGTAAATGCAAGGTTTCCAGGAAAGGCATTTTGGGTTGTTGGTGATAACCTGGGAAAAAGGGGCCTGGAGTTTAACTAGCACTAGGTTACCAGAAAAAGTTCAACTGTTGGCCTGGGTTTTGGTAAAAACCATGGCCATGTCCAGCGTATGGATTCTGCATGTGGGGAGACATTGTTAGCTGATTCTCAAAATAGGACGTAGATGGATGGGCATGCATTACATTTGGAGGACTTGGGGAAGGGTTGCCTCATGCCGATCTCGAGGGGATAGGCATAATACCTTGTCCGGGGTTCCATTGATTGTGGAAAGAATTTCCCCAAATCAGCATTCCTGACGAAGGAATAGATCCCTGCCAAGAATTCCAAGGCCTTGATGCGAAAGAAGTTCCTGGATTTGCCCCCTGTGCAGGAATAGTACCCTGCATAGGAAAAGGTTGTCCGAAACCGGCGTTGCCCCTAGTCAGGAAATTAGCTGACGAGAAGGCATTTTTACCAAATGCACCAAACAAAGAAAATGGTGTTGAACCTACCAGCATATTATGCGAAGGTGGTCCTTGACTCCCTGCTCCAAATAAACTATGGTGTGCAGGTGGCCAAACGAATGGCTGGTGCGTGCCATCGAGCGAAGGGGACAAAGGAAGTATATGAGCTCCCCCATAAGGGAAAGCGTTAAAAGGAGTAGGAGTGCCCCCCATGTGGCCTTGCAGAGGAGCATTAGAGCTCCCTTCCCCCAAACCTGAAGTCTGTGAAGTGGAGTAAGAAAGTACAGGACTTGCACCTGAACTAGGCATCTCGTATGAGAATAGAGGGCCTGTCGCACTTGGTGGGAAAGGGGTTTTGTCCACCACCATAGACAAGATCAGACCACTGTGCGAGGTAGAGGTGGCCGAGACCATGGTGGCTTGGACTGGTGATGGTGGGTTAGGAGGTGGAAACTCTCCTGTGGTGACAACCGTAGTGGGAATTGAAGAATTCCCAGAAGGAGTAACAACATTTGTTTCCATTGTTGCTTGCGACACTGTCTGGCACTTGTAAGGGTGAATCGGTACGATGTTGGGTGCCAAAAGATCAATGGGTGAGGTTTTAGTTGGACCAATAGCTTTCGCTCC
>JASDQU010280394.1:0-14749 GCA_032191745.1 Picea mariana
ATTTTGCAGACGACACCTCCTGGTTCCTGATCCCTGGTCTACTCCTTTAGCATATCAGTAAAGATTGGTAAAATATTGGTAATGTATTTCGGCCATCAGATGCTCTTCTGACCTCACACATTAGGGGGCATCTGTTATAACCCTAAATTTCACCACACATGCTTACTTGGCATCAGGCCAACTCATATCCCTTCATTTCCAAAACATCTACTAAAGAACCTCTCTGAAAATCCTCTTGGGTCAAGGCCCACGCGCCCTAACCCACTAATGCACGCGTGTGCACGCTGGCAGGCCTACTACAGCCCGCGTGTACCTAACAAAACATAAAAATAGGAAAGTTGCCGATGGAACAAAAATCTATGGGTCAGTTAACTGAAACTCTCGATCATGCACGACTGAGAATTCATCCAAAACCCTAGCTCCTTCTAGCCTATAAAAGAAGGGGTAGGGGTACTATTTGGAGGAGGAAAATTATAGCGAAGAAACTCTGCCCATTTGTCGAATCCATTGTCCCAACCCTTTAGCCTTTCCTCAAGCCAAAGGAGAATTAACGCAAAACAGTTGGAGGACAGAAGAGGAGGAGCCCAGGATCAGGATCAAGGAGCGATGGCCGGTCTCGACTTTGATTGTAAGTTGATTCATTTTGAAAATAATAAAAGAATACTTTTCTCGTCCCAATGCATGAGTTATCTATGATTTGTTTAATTTATGCTTAATTTCTAACCTTCAAGTAAAAAAGTAGCGTGCATGCATCGTTGTTTGTTTTGATTGCAGTTTATCGTTGGAAGGAGCAACACCAACAAATGGACAAAAGCGCAACGGAGGATCTACACCAAACATCAGTAACAAGGTTGGTAGTTCCTTTCCATGTATGTATTGTGAAAGAGGGGTTTAAGTTTTGGGTGGTAGGTTAAAAAGTAATTTCTTTACGGTCAAAATATGCATGCAAGTCTGACCCTAGTTTGCTAGTCCGTAGGGTATTTTTCCCAGCAACAATGGGGGCATCTAATCTTATGCCAAATTTACCTAGGACTTAATGCACATGGCCCCAACCACATGAAAATAGTTTCTTGTATAAGAGAGATGTCTTGCAAGGGGTGAAACATGTTTTTATTAGCATATCTTCATTCTAGAGGACAAGGTGAGGAGGAAGAGGAATAAGTGAAAGGCATTGCTCATCATTCAAAATTTTTGGATGAAATTTCTAGTACTAGGGTTAATCAATTTCATATCTTATATTTAATATTATATACAACTTTCTAATATGCTTATGCCTAAGCATAAGATTTATAGTTATGGTGAAAAAAACACAATAGCTTTAATAGTATTTAGTCTATAGGAGTCTTTAGTCATTTTGATTTGTGTGACTAATATTCAGTTAGTTTTGTTTTTTACTCGACAATCAAAATAGTCATTTATTTAGTCATTTTTATGTGTGTGACTAATTATTTTTTACCCCACAATCAAATAAGTCATTTTTTTAGTCATTTATACCTATGTTGCAAAAAATTAGTAGAATTTGGTCATTTTTTGTTGTCGTGACTAAAATTTTTAGTCACGTAATCATTTATTTGCCAAATTCTACTAGTGAATTAATGCCAAAATTATTCATAAGAACCTAGGTACTTTCAGTTCTAAAAAATGGTTCATTGATGTCGAGAGCACCTAATACCTAACACTTGGAAAAATTACCAATTCTACTCAAAACTTAGTCATGAGTCAGTCAAAGCATAGAAAATTTTGGGGTCTATATATCACCCATGGGCTATTTTTCCATGCTTTTTCCCAAAAAAAGATTCTCCAATTTCCATTTTTTCTAAAAATGATTCACACAAATTTCATAGAATATTTTTTTTTACCTGAGAAATAGCCCAAATTTTATAAAAACTATAATAAATCCTTAGAAATTTGAACGTTTTTACAAAAATATCGCCAAACATTTTATAGTTTGCATATTAAGGATTAGTAAGATTCGCCAAGGTTTCTACAATTTGAGATAAATTTCCATCCTTAAAATCATCTAGGAATCAAAGGTATAATAGCTCTGGCTACCTTAAACAAGGATACATAACACTCTCAAGAAAATAAGTGTCAATTGAAACCATGAAGCATGGTAACAAAGAGTAGGGTGGATGCAATGAGACAAGTACGATCACTGAAAGACCTATTAAACAAAACCATCTTGATGATGAAAAATAATACAAACTATCATGACTTTTGTAGATAATAGAAATATCAAGAAAGCGTCTATTCAATGCGATTCTAGTCATTGATGCACAATCCCTAGTTAAACAAAAAAAAAACAAGGGAGAGCAAAGTCCAATTGACAAGAGGGTAAGAGATTGCTTTAATTTCTTTAAAATTGTATTTATATGCTCAAAAAAGCATAGAAATACTTTAATAAATTATATATATAATGTTTGGGAGTATTATAATGAGTTAAATATTAATATGTAGTTTTATTTTAACTGAATATTTATTAAATTATGAGGAAAATCAAAATTTTTATGGTTTAAATTTTTAATTATTTGAAAATTTTAAGTTGAATTTAATCTTACTCAACTTCTTATAACTTAAAATTCCGAAATAAAAATATATAAAATTATAATTTTGATTATTGTTAAAATATATATATTAGCTTTTTAATAATATTTCTATGTAAATATCATATTTATAATATATTTATTTGTGCAAATTCAATATTTGTTTAAGGAGATGATCATGATGGTTAGCATCCAATGAGATCAAATTTGGCTTATTGGACTTCAAGAAAGGTAAGAGATTACTTGGTTTGCTTTATAATTCTATTTATGTTCTTGAAAATATTTAAGAGAAGCATCCCTAAATTGCCACAGTTTTGATGAGTTAGAATGTTAGGAAGGTCAACATTCTAACAAATATTTTGAATTGTGATCTAATGTGGGTATATACTAGACATTATAAGAGAGAGTGATTTTCAACTTTAACCCTCTTAGTGTCACAAAGATGACAAATTCTTTCGATCCACAATGTTTTAGGAATTGTCCAATGCCCTATTTCACTATGGAGCTCATGAGACTTTGTTATTATTTTAACTTTGACACACCCAACCCCTATGAGTAGAGATATTAGGATTTCCATGTTTCTTAGCTATCTCAAATACTCTATTCTTCGGCTCTATCGTCTTTTTCTTGTTGTGAGCTTTCCAACGGTGGCAATTTCTCTCAAAACTTAGATCAAAATTGCAGGTTATGGCCTTCCCAAGGTTCTTGGGTTTTCTCTTTTTTTTTTACCACTATGCTGCTAGCACATGGCGACCACGTGACACCTCGACACACTTTCCATATTTCATGATGAAAACATTGAACCTATGTGGTGCATGTTAATCCTGCCACGAGGAGGTTCTGATCCACGCAAGACTATCATTTATATCACTCAGAATCTCTCCCAGTACCCTCATCACTAACCTACGATGGATACTCTATCGAAGGATATTCCATTTCGATGCCATTCATTTGAAGCTAGAACGACTTGAGTAGTTTCACTGCTCTGAAATCAAGGTATCGATGAATATACCTTCTCCTTAATGGATGTACATATACACAAGGCACGATCTCCTGACGGACGGTTGAGATCTATTCGGGGCCTAATATTCTCTAGACTTGTTGACCACACTCGACTCAAACACTAATGGGTGAGTGACTCCAGTCACTCTAAATTCACTCTGGCTGCCTTGTTAGCATGGCATGTCAACCATGTCATCATGACTGCATTATTTTGACTTAGACAGGACTCATGGAAGATCGATGGCTATCATTTCATCTCTCCATACCCAGACCTACAGTCTACTTCCTCCCTCTGTCGGACTCACACTCCTAATCCATTAGAGGATTACTTTGAATCCTTCTAAGTCATACTATGAAAATAGTCAATGTTGGGCCAACTCGACTCGAAATCAATCTAGTCACCTAATCAACTGTTGTCACACGTCTTCACACCGATACTTTCTGTTAGCTCCCACTCTTCCTACTTACTAAGTGGGACTCGTAATGATCGATGACTATGGATTGATCCCTCCCACTTCTATATCTACGGTTCACACTGTCTCAGCTTCAAGGTCTTTTCCTTAAAGTTATTCTCACGATACATGAGGTTTCCTTCCAAAGGCCTCACTCCAAAAGGTTTGTTTCGGAGTCTCTCATTCAGAGTCCTTCCCATGATGTTCGAGGGATATTTCCAACGTGGAAACTTTGAACCTCCCACAGATCAATGGCCACGATCTCTTTAGATCAACAATTCTCGTTCTTTACTAACCAATACAAGGTTTACATGATCATAATTGTCTTCTCTAAGGACTTCGACATTTTTCGAGTTCTGCAAGACTTTGATTCTTAATTTCGAGGACTCAAGATGATTTTGCAGCCTTTACAATTTGTCAAAGTTAAGGTTAAATCCTTGCATTATTTGCAGGATCTCCACACTGGAAAAATATAGAGTATTTGAACAGGTAGCAGGTAGCAGTTTGCATTTATACATTTTTACGATTTAACCAAGAATTAATATACATCACAAAATATTTCATCTTACAACATTCAAAATAATAGGTTAAGTATACAAACAATATCTTAGATTTAGACATTCATATGTGCTATCATGCAATTGTTCTATTCTTGAGCATTCACATAAATCATTCATAGTCAGTTTCACTATAGATAAACACTTATTTGATAAATAAGTAATCCAATCCAACTAACTGAGAGAGGATGCCTTTCCTCCCAACCTTAGGCCTTGTTGTAGAGTCACTTTCTACAACACGCCAACCCCCTGCCAAGCCATGATACCACCAAGGAAATTGACTCGACAAGGTTCCAAATTTGCGATGATCCAAGAAGGTTACTCTCCTTCTTCCCCTGACACAACACAATTTTCCACCTCCCACTATGCTTTGGGTCTCTAAAGGTTTATCAAGTCATTTCTCAACTTGATTTCCTCTACACAAGGGAGTCTCTTTTCTACTTAACAGTCCCTCGGTGACCTCCCCTTACTAGTGTCAGTTTCTATCCAATAAGCACTAAGCGACTTCCTGCTATTTCCCCAGTTAAAGAGTTCAGGTCATCTCTCTTCAGGGTGATCATCAAAAACTAAAAAAATATTCCTATTTTCTTCAAGAAATCTAATCTTTTCTATCTTAATCAACACATCCACACTTATGTTCTTTGTTACTCATCTCTGAGCCTTTTTACTATTCTTGATCTTGTTCTCCATCCCCTTTGGATATTTGCATCGTCCTGTAAACGTAGCCTACAATTCACCCTTTACAGTATGAAGGGGAGGTTTTTGGTACATTCCATGCCAGTTATTCAATTGGTCATTCTTTCTCTGTATGGGCCAACTACTGCAATCATTACTACTCAACCAACTCTATGAACTTCTCTTTAATGATCACGTGGTCTCCTCC
This sequence comes from Picea mariana, assembly GCA_032191745.1. Taxonomy (NCBI): domain Eukaryota; kingdom Viridiplantae; phylum Streptophyta; class Pinopsida; order Pinales; family Pinaceae; genus Picea; species Picea mariana. Next base: position 5,438 of record JASDQU010280394.1, read on the forward strand.
ATCAATCTGGTGTATTGGTAGGTGAAGTCATCATGTTTGTAAGCATATATTAGCTTGTTGTGCAAACTTTCTATTTTCTTCATTGATGCATCTCATCTCCATTTCATTCAATCATCCCATTAGTCCTCTACCTCATCAATTTTCTCTAGTGTATCATGGCTAGTACTTATCAAGGTTTTTCCCTCTCAGTCAACAGTTTGGTGTTTATATTAAATCAAAAGATAATTACATGCCTCATATTGTAAACATATGAAGTTTGTGCATAATTATAGTCTTGGGAGAAAACAGGGTGTTACATTCCCCTTCCCCTTAAGAAAACATTGTCCTCGGTGTTTAAAACACCATGAATTTACAATTATACAATAAAAAAAAATGGGTATGCTAATATCATGGCATCTTCTAGCTCCCATGTAGCTTCATCAGCTCCAAAGTGATTCCATTACACCTTGACCCACGCAATGGCTCGGTTCCAGAGCATTGTTTCTTTCATGTCTAGGATGCATTGGGGATCTGGCTAGAATTCTCCCTCTGGTTCCACCTGTATTACAATCCAATCAATAATATGATTAGAATCATGTACATATTTATTTAACAAGGACACATGGAATACATTATGTTCTCTAATATTAGGTGGTAAAACAAGTATGTATGCTACTGGTCTTATTCTCTCTAGGATTTCAAATGGTACATAATATCGGGGAGCCAACTTAGAACACATCCCCATTTTCAAGGAATTTATCTTGGGCTTCACCCTGAGATACATATGGTATCCTATTTTAAACTCTTTGGGGATTCTCTTGCTATCAACATAGCTCTTATGTCTATCCTGGGAAATTTTCAGATTCTTCCTTATCTGAACTATGGCTTGCTCCATTTCCTTCAATAATTTAGGTCCAAGTGTAACTTTTCCCATTGTATTTTCCCAACTAATTGGGACTCTACACTCCTTTCCACACAGATCCTTGAACAGGCTCATCTTCAATGATTCTTGATAAGCATTGTTGTACGCAAATTCTACCAAATGTAGGTATTCTTCCCACAGCTTGGGTTTATGCATAAGATGCATTTGTAGCATATCCTCTAACACTTTTTTCACCCTTTTGGTATGACCATAAGTTTGAGGGTGGTAGGTTGTGATAAATTCCAATTGTGTCTCTAAACTTGTAAATAAGATTCACCAGAAATTTGAGGTGAACTTAGAATCTCTCTTTGAAATTATTGTTTTAGGAAAACCATGCAACTTGAATATCTATTTCATGAAAACATCAAGAATGTATATGGATTTAAAATTAGAATTTATGGGAATAAAATGAGCTTCTTTGATCAACTTATCCACTACAACCATGATTTCATCATGTTGTTTGAATGTCTTTGGAAAACCCGTGATAAAATCCATGGAAATCACTTCCCATTTCCATTCTAGTATATGTATGGGTTGCAATAGTTTTGCATGGTGTCGATGATTTACCTTCACTTGTTGGAACTCTAAACACTTCGAAATATAACAAGCAATATCTTGCTTCATCCCAGGCTAATAATACAATTTCCTAACTGTTATCACCATTTTCTCGTAACTAGGATGATCGACGTATGGCCTCCTATTGAACTCATCCATAATCAATTGCCTGAGATATGATGAATTAGGCACATATAGCCTCTTATTATACATCAACATATTGTCAACCCTCAGCTGATATCATTCATACCTCTTTTCCTTAGGTTTTTGCTGCAAATTTTCCTTCACTATATTGAAGAACTCATCTTCCGACAAGAGGGTCTTAATCCTCTGTTGAGTGTTGAAATATCCTACACTTGTTGTTGCTAATTGTATCGCATGAATGCTTCAATTGATCATGTCATCTACTTTTTTCTCTTTTCCTTTTATATGCTTGATTTTGAATTCAAACTCACTTATCAATGCCATCCACATGGCATGTCTAGCATTCAACCTTGGGTTTGTCAAACAAATACTTTAGACCACAATGGTTAGTCACGAGGATAAATCTCCTCCCAAGTAGGTAATGTCTCTACATATTCAACGTGTTATCTCTTTGTAATTTCCTTGGCCAAGGGAGGAAATAGGTACAAGAGTAAGCTTAAAACTAAATTGAGGATGTAAGCTAGCCCTTCCAACCATAGAGGGCTCTCTCTCTCTTCAAATTAATCATTGAAAAGGTTAATTTGGTTTAAATCAAAGGCTAGATCTCCTATATAAATGAATTTATAGGGTTGGTGGCAATATGAACAGAAAGTACATTGGGCTATGGAGTCACTAAAATAAAAAGTTGATAAAAATTGTTGGATACATGGTAAATTTGAGAAAATACTGAACAAAGGAAATATAGAAAGTAATATTCTAAGACAAATATATATATTTGTAGATAGTAGATTACAGAGAAAACAATAATCCTTCAAGGCATCTAACAAGGATGAATCTTGAAGAAATTATAGCAGAAATACAATCTGAACTACATGAAACAGAGCATCTGATAAAGATGAGTTTTGATACATATACTTCACATCAACATAGAGAATAAACCTTGCAAAATCAAGTATAAGACATGAAAATGAAGATTAGAAAATCACATGCATAAAATATCACAATCACATGTATCTCTATGGTCAAAACTCAAGGACTTCTGATCCAACAATTTTCATAAACAACAAAGAAAAATTAAAATATGTTCAATAGTATTCCCTTACACATTTGCCAACCCGTTTGTTTTCATGGCTTCCTGAATATATACAAAATCATATGTCTATATAGTATCAAATTCTGATTCAACTATAATCCTAAAATTAGTTCTAACAGTTGCACATAATCAACATGAAATCCTTAATGGACTGCCAAAAAAAAGGAGTCGATTGGACTCATTTAATTTAAACAGTAACAACTTTGATATGAAAATAAATGAAACCAAAAATTGTGATTTCCACTTCTGATGTTTGTCGGAGATGAGTTGGCACACTTGTCGAAACATTCAAGCTAAGCTAGAGGTGTCTTAGTAATTATGTCACTGTTGTGCAGTAAGTACGTTGCGTGACATAGGAAAAATACAGCAGAGTTTGCGTAGCAACAAGTGATCTTAGTTGAGAAAATTCATTGTGTAACTTTATGGGATATTTTCCAAAAAGAAGACAAAATGGAAAAATGACAAAAATGTGTCAATTTGATTTCCAATGGTTTAGTTCTCTGCTACTTCACCTAGAAAATCAAGTTTTCCCTTCTTTCTAATCTCCACTTGTTGCACTGGGATTTCCTTTTGATGTTGCAACTTCTTAGTTGAGGACCTTGTTAAGGGCACATTAGGCTGAGGAATATCCTTTAACTCTGGATTTTGTTCTATTGCTTTCCCTTTATTCTTTGTTTTAGAACCAGTTGAAATTGATAGTACTGATCATTCTCCTATCACGAAAATATATTTCCTGAAAATTTTTTCTAGAGACTTCTTCTTCAATTCTCTATTTTCATTCTATAACTTCTCTATGAAAAAGTGAGCCTTCTTCAACTATTCCTGCAACTCAACAATTGAAGTATCTTTGTCATTAAAGAGAATTGGTTGTATGAAGTTTTCTAGAGTCTCACTAGTTTCTTCCACTGTATGTACAACAAACATTCTCTTTGTTGTAGATTTGGTGCGTGGTTTACTAGGAGCTTCAATCACTTCTGGAGAGAATTGGAGTTTATTTCCTTTCTTCTTAGCCTGCTGACTTGCTACATGTTCTTTAGTTTCTCCTCCCCTTTTATTAACATAACTCTCATGGATTGATGTTGCAGTTACTTCTATTGATGAGGGTGTATTTCTCTAGCTTTGTGGGTTCCTTAGGGAATCTACTGTTGTGCCTGATGAATTTAGAAAAGACTCCCAATATTTATTTCTCTTTCTTAGTTCCTCTAATACTAATAGTTTGATCAAATAAAAATGAAAAAGGATAGCATCTCCTTGTTATTTCCTCAGTTGTACTATGTCAGCCATCTTTCCAAGACTTCCAAAAAGATAATATGGTAGATTCAAAGGCGTCTTACTGGTGAAGTGCATTAAGAGCCTGATGTGATATTGGTAAAACTTATTAAATATCCCTTCACATGTAAAATACCTATGGATAACCCTCAGCAAATCACTGTGACTTTTCAATAAAAACTCTATGGGTGTGATAGCTCCAAATTTAGAATTTCTAAATTTATGCTTTAGAAAATCATGATAGTGAGACAGATCTAACTACATAATTTTGAACCCATGTTCTCCATGGGCAAGGATTTTTGTTGCAGTAGCAACGCTATCTTCAAAAACTTGCAACTGGAGGTTTCCCACTTTAGTCTTAGTGTCATTGAGATTATCTGGAAACTCCCTCTCCACCTATCTTCTATACCCCTGAAGTTTTTCACAAAACTTGATGCAACCCACTTGTTCAAAGGATGCTCTGATTGTTGGGTCTGTATTTACCAAATTTAAATCATGTGGCTCAAACCTCATGATTTCACCACTTCTTGCATTCTTTCTTCTTTGTTCAGGAATTGTCATGATCCTAGTATATGTCAACCCTATGTGAACTGCAGGTGCGCATCAATAGATTGCAATTTCCTCTGCGCATTAAAATGAGAATAATAACCTATGTGAAGCAAACAAGAGCAATAACCTCTACACATAAAATGAAAATAGTGACCTCTGTGCAGTGTGCAACAACAATTATCAATAGGAAACTTTGTGCAACAATGAACAACAACGTCTTCTACGCGATAAGCTTGGCTAGGAGGTTTTGAAATTGTAGATGAAGAGAAGCAATCTCTTGATTCTTTATTTACCGTGAGGGAGGATACATTTGAAATATAACTTCAATTAAATCATGAATTATTTATATCATACCTCGTCATTCTCCACATGCAACATTAGGACATCGTGCAACATCTTGCACTGCACAATGATTTTATTGATGATGCCACATGTACTTGATAGATTCGATATCATGAAATCGTTATAAATATGAAAAGACTGACTCTGAAATAATGATCCTTTAGAGACACGACAACTCACATCTTGGAACAAGAGAAAACACATAAGCTACATGGTTAAAAAGGAAAAACCTTTCCTGTGACAAACCAACCTATGACTCACGATTTAAGAAAAAATTATATAATGTTATTATCTTACCCAAGACATGAATTTATCCCATAATTTTATTCAAAACCTAACAACCTATTTATAGGATACTAACACAGTGCATGTACAATTGCGTTAAGTTATAGATCTTGGGTAGCATACTTCTACTCATGTTCATTCATCTTCCATGATTCATAACAAACCACTTTTCCTTCTTGCATGAGAACTCCACTGAGTCCCTCCTTGCAAGAATATGTGAAAACCAAGAAGTCTTTTCTGGGTCCACAATATTTAAAACATGGGTGTTGGTCAACAACTATTTTAATTGTCAGAAACTATCTTCGCACTCTGGTGACCACACAAACCTCTTTCCTTTCCTTTTTAAGGACATAATAGGATTTTCAATCTTGGAGAATCCTTTTATGAATCTACTGTAATATCCAACTAATCCCATGAAGTATCTCACTTATAGCATGTTTCTAGGGGCAAGCCAATCCATGATTGCTTTGATCTTTGCAGGGTCTACTGCAACTCCTTTGGTTGAGATAACATGGCCTAGATACTAGACTTGCTTTTTAAATAAATCACACTTGCTGATTTTGGCATATAGTTGATGCTCTCTTAACACCTGTAACACCATCCTGAGATGTTCTTCATGCTCCTCTCGATTCTTGGAATACACCAAAATGTCGTCCACAAACACTAAGACAAACTTGTCTAAATACTTGTTGAGAACACTCTTCATCAAACACATGAATGAAGATGGTGTATTTGTAAGTCCAAATGGAACCACAAAAAACTCATAGTGCCCATACATTGTCCTAAAGGTTGTCTTGTGGATGTCTTCATCTTTAATCATGACTTGATTATATCCCGATCTCAAATCTATTTTTGAGAAAATTGTAGCCCCTCTGAGTTGATCAAATAGATCATCTATCCTAGGAAAGGGGTACTTGTTCTTGATGGTCATCTTGTTTATTTGTCGAGAATCGATGCATAATCTTAAGGTACCATCCTTCTTCTTTACAAACAAGGTTGGTGCTCCCCATGGGGACACACTCAGTCTGATGTAACCCTTACCCATCATTTCTTTCAATTGCATCTTTAGTTCCACCAACTCGGGCATACTCATCCAGCAAGGCACTCTTGATGTTGGTACTACTCCTGGCACGAGATCAATTGAAAACCCAAGGTATATTTTCGGAGGTAATCCAGGCACCTCCTTAAGAAAAACATCCCTGAACTCCCACAACACTGGATGATATTTGACCTTCAACTCACCGCTTTTCGCTAAATTCAATATTTGTATAGCATACAGAGGACACCCTTTTCTGCCAAAATTCTTGAGATGTAACACTGATATTTTTCTCACACATACTGGCTTCCAAATTCCTTGCGAAATTCTCGTATTGCATCCCTCATCTTCACATTCTATAGTTTTCTCACAATGGTTCAATATTTCCTTACGAGCATCTAACCATTACAAGAACCAATCCATTCCCAAAAAAACATTATAAGAACCAAGGGGTAGAACACTTAGATCTGCTTGGGTCCTAAATCCATCCATCCGAATTGGAAAAGATTCAACGACCTCTGCCACTTTCCTCTTTGTTCTAGTGGCTAACTGAGCTAGCCATGCTATGGTGTGATTCTTTCTCTGTAATGAATATTCCTCATCCACTCGAAGTGAAACATAACTAAGATTAGATTCTAGTTCAATTAAAATAGAGATTGGTTGTTCATTAATGATACCTTCCAATTCCACCACAAAGCCCTAGTGGTCTTCTGGCGATTTTATACCACTATGTAGATTCTCAGTACACTCCTAGCTACGTCATTGAATCTAGATTCCCCTTGTACGTTATATACTCTTCTACTGTCATGTTGTCTGTGGGGACAATCCATCAATATGTGTGGCTCTCCACATCCACAACATTTCAAAGGTCCTTTCTTGGGATCCTCTTCTCTTTCCTTTTCTTTCTCTGTTGGCTTATTTCTACTTTGGGATGGAAAATTTTGTTGATGCACACTCCTTCTTGGATGAATTGATTGTGCATCCTTCCTGTAATTCTTATAGGGAAAAGACTTAAATACCTTATTCTAGAATCCTTTTTTTTTTAATCCTTAGGAGACTCATGCTTGTGCTTAGACTCAACATAACAACATTTAGCCTTCCGAATGGTGTCTTCCAACGTCTTGGGTTTGTCAAAATCAATTCAATATTGGTATTACTGTGGTAACCCACTGAGAAAAAGTTGGATTTTTTCCTTCTCATCCTTAAGGTAGGGAACCATAGATGATTTTAAGGATGGAAATTTATTTTAAAATGTAGAAACCTTGGCGAATCTTACTAATCCTTCATTTTCCAACTATAAATGTTTGGCAATATTTTTGTAAAAATATTCAAATTTCTAAGGATTTTATATAGTTTTTATAAAATTTTGGTGATTTTTAAGGTAAAATAATTTTATCCTATAGAATTTGGGCGAATCATTTTTAAAATAGCGAATCTCGATTTTGGAAAAACCATGGAAAATTAGCCCATGAGCGAAATTTAGCCCCTAAAATCATCCATGGAACTTACCAATTCGGATTGTGCCTTCTCCAATGATTTTGGCAGAATTACATTTTCGAAGGAGACTGATCCATTTCTTTCCTTTCGCAATGTAAGAAATTTGTCTCTATCACCTGTCATGTGTTTTGAACACCCACTGTCAACATACCAACCGTGTTTCTTCTGCTTAGTTTGTAGAGAGACTGTGAATTCTTCATTGCTATACTGATCTTTCTTTCTTATCCATGTCATTTTCTGAGGTTCTTATCTGTGATTGTTGTTATTCTTTTGAGGCTCTCTAGGAGGGACTATCATTCTACAATTTTTGGCCACGTGTCCAAAATTGTTACATTTGTAACATTCCACTTCAGTGCTCAAAGATTTAAACCTGATGTAACTTCTTATTTTTGTTTCACTAGGTCTTCTTGAGTAGCCCCTTTGTGTATGACTCTCAATGTTGTTACTGTTCCTATTGTTAGCTCTGCAATTCATAGCTTTATGTCCAAAATTATTACATGCATAACATAAACAAAAAAATATAGTTTGATACCCGGGAGTTGAAGATCTTTTGAAAGAAGGTGCTCTTATGAATCCTTCTTCTTCTTGAGTCCTATCTGTCTGTTGTTGATTATGAAATCTAAATCTTCTCGGTGGAGGAGTGTCCCTGTAATCTTCCTTGTACATCTTCCTATCCCCTTTGATTGTTTCTGCATAGATTTTTGGATTTGTTTCTTGCTCTGTTGTTTTGGAGCTTGATCCCTTTTCTATCTGATTGTATCCAAGTCCAGACTTGTCAAGATGAGATTTTTGACTATTGATAATGTCATCTAGAAATTTTGAGCTATTCTACATATTTTTCTTTTGAATATCCTTTCTTAGTGTGACAATTTCTTCTTCCAAGTTTCCAATGATATTGTCCTTTTATTCTAGTTGTTCTTTCAGTGCTTCTTCAATTATTTTATCTTCTTCTATTTGAACCTTCAATCTTGTGATCATTTGTTCTAGTTCTGAAGTGTCCTTTTTGCTTGTCTAGTTCTTCTTGTACTTTCTTGTTTTTATTCTTTTCTCTTCTGATAACTTCTATGACACACATTAATTATTCTCGATAGTCAACTTTTGTCTCTTCAATTTTGTCTTCGACTTCTTCATATCCTTCTTTGGCTTCTATATATTCTTCCTCAAAGTCTTTTTTGTCAAAATCTTTTATTTCCATGAATAGAACTCTTCCTGTCTCACTGTCACTGATTTCATCTTCATCTGATGATGAAATGTCTTCTTTCATGCATAAGCTTTTATTGAAATCTTTCTTTGTAGTTCTTTTGGATTTATATGCGTGTTTGCCTTTTGAGTAACCTTCATCATTTCTCTTTTTCTTATGAGGACATTTGTGAGAAAAATGACCAATACCATCACAATTAAAACAAATTAAAGGAAGCTTACCTCTATAGCTACCATTGGTTCCCTTGTTCAGTCTTTTGACGAAGTTGACAACTTCGTCATAATCTTCCGAGATGTCATTGTTGCTGCTATATTCTTCTTGTTCTTTTTTCTTTTGCTTTGATCTTTTGGATGCTTTGAAGGATGATTCTTTTACATCTGGATTTTCTTGTTCAATTCTCATTTCATATGCTGTGAAGATTCCATGCAATTTTTCCATGC
>JASDQU010280397.1:1478-12467 GCA_032191745.1 Picea mariana
GGGAAAGAAGAATTTGAATGTGTCCTACCAACCTATTAAGTAATCTGTTTAATATCATAATATCCCTCATTAGCAAATGATATGGTGAGGAGGATGCCACTCAATTTAGGGAGTCATGTTTCCTTACGATATATTCAATCACTCAAACATGATCCATCTTCTATAGGGGTTATATCTTATTAGTTTCTATGGGCCAAGCCATCTCCAAGGCCAAGAATATAGCCCCAAGAACACACCCATAATTCTCCATGTCATCGTACCCTCTCGACATTACCTACATGGTCAACCATTTCCCCATAATGGGTTGGTAGTGGCAACCAAGTGAGGCTCACATTCCCAACTACTTCCAAAACTTATGGGAGTGTCGATACGTAGTTCATTATACCCATATTTTCAAATAATTGATATCTCCATTGTATTAGTTGATTTTATGTGCACTCACAAAATTCATATCTGAGAAGGCCATGCAAGCCATTGGAAAATTTGGTGAATGGTATGTCATTGATACATTAAATTTTTTGAAGTTGTTAAAGCTCCTAATTTTCTCCCAAATTTCATCCCTAATAAGTTGGCATTGTAGGAAGTGGCATACCAAACCTGTGTGCATGGATTCATAGAAGCACTTGCTCAAGACAAGAAATCCCCATGGCCTCCACTACCTTTCAATGTGGAATATACAACTTAAAAAATATTGAAGAAGAAGTGGCTAAGGACTATACTTTAACCACTTTCCATTTTGGATATGAAAGGTTTAGAAGGCACACCCCCTAGATGTGGTCAACTGACGCTATCAAACCTGGAAATATAGATGACCATACCAAAATGAAGTATGGAAAGATGAATAACTATATAAAAGGGTAGTATCCTTGGATGAGGTTATCTTCAGAATGGGCAACAACTCTCAAAAAAAGAAGGAAAAAAGAAAGGAGTAAGAAGAAAAGGAAGGAAWTGAGAGAGAGTAAGATGAAAAGGAAAGGATTGATAGGGACTCTAAAGAAGTAGCACCCAAAGTAGTAGCAGAAGAAAATAAGATATTGAAGAATGAAGTTGAAGCATTGAGGCTTCAATAGGAAGAGGAAATAAAAATAAAAGAAGAATAAGAGAGGAAAAGAAAGGAGGAGGAAAACAAAAAGAAAGAGGATGAAGCCATAAATTCAAATTCCATGGACATATGTCCTCCATAGGCCTCATATGGCACACTTCATATTGATAATATAGGAGAACACTTCCCATTGGAGGGACTTGGATTGGGATAATTCACCCCTTCAAAGTCAGATAGAGTAGCAGTCCTCAAATCCTTCATTTTTTACAAGACAAGAGGAAAAATAGTTGAACATTCACATAAAAAGTTGAGGCTACCAAAAGTTATTAAACTCGTGGTCACAACTGAGACACCTTTTATGGATGACACCATAGGATATCCCATCACCACAACATCCACAAGGGTCGCATTTTCTTATGCCTCAAAATTGAATATTACAAACATGGACAAACAATTAGAGGAGTATAAGCTAAAAATAAGAATATTGGAACAAGAAGTAGCTCATTATAAAAGAAACATGACCAGCCAAGTGGAATTCAAGGCGTGTTCCTTTGAATTGAAAAATAATATCAACATAGTCCAAAAGCATATGTATGAAAATATGAAAGAGTTCTAGGAGATGACGACTCAATTCGTCACATATTTAGAGAAGATAGTAGATAAAAAAAAGTGGTGATATATGGAGTTCAACTTAGCATGGATGAAATGAATAAGTGGAAAACAAAAGAGAAGGGTGAATTAGAGGGTCTGGTCATAATGGTAGAAAAGGAAAACCATTTGAATTATGCAGCTATGTCTTGTTGCTAGACAACGAGTACAACACTAAAGAAGGATATCACAACTTCAACAAGAAATCACAAACATTTGTACCTTGCCACAGAGAAACTCATTGAGAGATTTCATCTACCACCATTGGGAGATATGGGTGCACCTAGACCCATGGAAATATTTTTTAAAGAGATAGAGGAAAGCATAAAAAATAAAATAATTGTAATTGAGATGACTCCCAAAATCACTAAAGAAGTTCTAAAAGAGGATATCGTTGGCCCCTCTAAAGAGATAAATTTAATTAATTCATTTTTTAGTACCTTGAAAAGAGAGATGGAGACCATGCCTAGGGAACTAATATCATATGAATTTTCTTTTGAGCAATTGATATTCAAACATGTCCTAAACACTTCATCCCAACATGAAGTTTGGGATACCTATGTCCAAGATAAGGGACAAGGTCAATTATAATCATTTTGTAAATAATCTCATATACTCTCTAGGAAAGAATTAAAGAAAAGGTAGTTCAAAGATTTTTAATTACCAAAAGGGAAGTCAAGAAATCCCAAGAAGTAGTTGCAGCCTAAATGTTTTATTAGCGTAGGAATGCATTGTAATATGGGTTTTTGCTAGTCGTAACTTGGAAAAATATTTTGAGAAATATAATGAGAAGAATACCATAGGGTCATTTTGAAGAGGAGAAATGGTGTTATGTTGTGAACTTCTTATAGTGTTTATGTTATCATTAATATCTATTGTTTACTATTCTGCAATGAATCTATGGTTCTTATTCTACTTTTTACTCATCTGATATGTTTCTTTGAGTTGGTAGATAGGAGATTATTAATGTTGATGTTCTAATATACTCTTATTCTTTAATTGTTTTTTTATGCTTACATGTTTCTATCTTTATTTAATAGATTTCCATTTCAAAAATATCTGCAAGAACATGAAATCAATACTTTATTTGCTAATTAAAAGTTTCTCCTAGATAGTATAGGTTATATTAGATTGCATCTTTCTTGTAGGATAATACCGTATTTCACTCTACATTTCATAACCATCCCCTCATTTAAAGTAATGCATGTTGGGACATAATCCAAATGGGTCTTCTATCCCAAACAATGTGGAGTCTAATTGGGACATTACATCAAGGACTGTCCCTTTCTATTGAAGGGCACTTTTCCTGCATCAACATAACACAATTCAATTATCGCACTACTTAATTATGTGTTCCATCATGATATGAGAATCATATCAAAGGTTGCCATGATCTCTTTTATACTAATTATAAGTCACTTCAACTTCCTTGATGTACAAAATTTCCTATTAGTATCTTCAAGGTTATATTGTGCATGCGAGTTTATTCATATCCTCATTCTGGGTCTAACATACATATGCAGAGAGGAAAGTTGTGCATACCTTCTAAGGTCATAAGCAACATGAATTTTATATTTTATTCTATCCTACAGTTTCTATCAAATGTTTTCAAACCATTTAAGTCAATTTTATGAGTTTTGGGATTTCCTAGTCCATACATTAAGTCTCGTGGTATAGGTTTTAGGGATCAATCATGCATATTACAATCATTCATGCATATTAATAATTGATCATGCATATGCATATGTGTAATCTATTTAATTTCTTACCACTAGTATGAAAATAAAAAAGAGGGGAGAAGAAGAAGAGAAGACGCATCCAACAGAGGTCCACAAAGATAAGTGCCAAATATTCCTTCCTCATGCATTTCTAATTCTAATGCACTCCACCTAGGGTTTTTGTACTTTCTCGTGTTAACTCAAGCCTGTACTAGGTCATGTGTATTGGACCCAGAGAAGTTGTGAGGATTTCCTTGACCCCTCTAGAAAAAAAATTGAAATGTGCCCAATGATAGGTGGTTGATTATTGGAAATCTTCACTTAAAATCTTATAACTCCAAACTGAAATCTAGTCTCCTTATAACTACCACTAATTAGATACCAAAATATACCACCTCCTTGGGTTGTCTCTACAAATTATCTAGGAGACCAGTGGTGTGTGATATTTCAATCTAGACGATATGATGGGATATCCTCAAGGAAATTGTTTCCCCTTAAACTAATAGTGCATATAAATGATAAAATAAACTAAATTCAACTCAAAACAAATATCAATAAATTTGTTAATTGTTTGCATGAATTGTGCTACTATTTAACTCCTATAGGGAAGGAACATAAACATTTGTGCATATATTTAAGATCATTTCATTGTTATTATTTTCATTCCATCCATCACCTAAATAAAAATGCATCATAAGAATAAAATACAAAATCTTCTACATAACAATATTCCTCAAGAGAAACTAGAATTAGAAAAAAAACAATTATACCAAAACAAGTTAGCACTACAATTCATGTTGATTAGTTTGTTGTATTATTTTGCCTTCTCCTCTTGAGAAGCAACATCCTCAAAGTAAGACAACCCAATAACCATTAATTATGAATTAAGCTCATCAATCACCTTGAATCCATCATATATTTGTATCCTATATTCATATTAACACCAAATTGCCATTTTCAAATTCCATCATTATCATTAGGCTGTCATTAAATTTCTCTTCTCTTGGTTGTGTGAGGGATAAACTCTTGGTAATGTCTTAAGAATTCAGTTGTAACATGTTCAAAATTCCATCACATTAAGTTTTAAATGTAACAATTGTGTTACTCATTCATTGCAACAAGTTTGAATACATGATTTTCAGTTTGGGATCATAGAAAGTATGGTGAAATTAAATTAAAGAGGTAAAAATCCATGAGTGTTTCTAGGATGGGAACAAAGTAGAACATTTAGAAATTATGAAAAGTATGCAAGTAGGAAGGGGTAAACACCTTACCATAAAGGCGGTATTCTCCTAGATAGTCGAATATTAGTGATAGTTAAGTAGGGTGGCCAATTTGAAAAATAACAGAAATCATGAAAGGGAGTTAAAACCTTACCCAAAATGAGGGAAAAGGATTAAGATGTGTTTTGTGTATGTGTGAATTAAGAAAATAATTCATGGAGAATGTAATATGTATGATCTTTTCATGTATAGTTGTTGCAAGGCTCAAGTATTTTCTTGGTAAATTTGAAAATTCCTTAGAGTTTATTTGGCTCAAATTTCCTTCTACATTCAAGTTTTATGTATGCATGATGTTTGCATTGATAGGTTGGTTTCCTATAGAATTTACATTACCTTAGTTAATTGTGTTCAAATTTATGTTATGACCTTTGGCATTGTATGATGCATTTGAAGTTGGATGGCATGGGACAAATCTTGTTTGAATTGTTTGTGTATATTGGAATGGCCATAGGCCAAATGCAAATATGAAGCAGGGCATTTCAAATGAGCCTTTCAAACCTGTAATTTTGGATGTTATTTGAATCCAGTGATACCAACATTGATTCTGGTCCCTTTTGTGCTTTTGAACTAGAAATCTTGAAGTGATCGATTTTCCTTTTTTGAAATATCAAAGTATTCCTTCGATTGGGTAGAATCCCTATTGTTTACATTCAAAGTATTGACTTGGAATGGTGGCCATTATGGCCCTTGGTTGTTTACCACAAAGGGTTCTTTCATGTTAAACTAATTGGCCTTTTTTTTATTTGAAATATTATTCCAATGGGTTGAAATCCCCAATTAGTTGGAATTCAAAGTGTTACCTTCGAATGAGTCCTTTGGAATTTTCCTTGTTGCTTTTAAAAGTTGGGAGGAACTTCAAAAGGGTTTCAATGGCCTATCGGGTCAATATTTTGAAATCAGTTGATGGTCATCTTTCAGAAGAGCTTGGTGGTATATTATGTGGATTTAAAAGAAGATCTTTTATAGTCTATCAGGAAAATTCAAAACAAGATCTTTCAAAACGGCATGATGGTATATTGGGTGAATTTGAAAGAAGATCATTCAATGTGATCTAATAGAATATTTCCTTTGGTCTATAAAATCTTTGAAAGATGCCTAATGGGATATTTCAAAGAGGATCAATGGGTTGGTTGTTTCCTTTTGACATGCATTGGTGGGTTTTCATCACAAGGGTGAGAATAATCCCTTTAAATGCATTGGTTATGAATTGATCCATAAACAAATGGTTGTAGTGCATAGAAATAAAACCCTAGATAAACTCACATGCATCAAACCGTAGATCATATAAGAGATAAAAGCCAAATCATGAAGAAAAACCTACTTGGTATGCACAAAGGAATTGAAACAATGTGAGATTTATATTACCACAATGAAAATAAAAATAATTAACACATGGTGGATGAGCTTGTTTAAGTGAAATGAACTCCAAGAACCCTCCTTGGGATGGGTCCTTTGCTTCCTTGGTGTAATTGTAACTCCAAACTTGGTTGATGAATAAGGAAAAGAGGCTAGAATATGAAATCAAGAGGAAGAGGTCCTCAAGATCCTAATGGCATTCTAGCAACATAACCTTACTTTTTTGGATGGATTTGGAGACTAACCTCAAGTGTTTATTTATAGTTGTGTAATATATAACCCCCTTGACATGGTCTTCCTTATAATGGTTAAAGATGACTACTAAAGTTAAAAATAGAAATGAGGGTTGATATGGTCCACATGTAACTAACATTCCATCACGATAGTTTAGGCGCATTGATGGGGAGCAAGAAATAGTCAAAATAATTTAGTGATTTAAAGGGGAAGTGCAATTTTTAAGGGTTTTTTATACATTGTTCAAACACACATAATGGGACAAAATCTATGCTATCCTATTTTGATCAATATTAAGGGAATGATTACACTAATTCAAGCAAGTTTAAGGTCATATAATGGTGGAAGGGAGGTGGAGATGAGGGTTATTAATGCCAAAGTGATGTATTTACATGTAACTACTGAAAATAGCACAAGTGAGAAATTTAAAGGTGATAATAGATTCCCCCCTAATGTGTGAGGTTAGAAGAAAATCATATGACTGAATCTAATCATACTTTCTTTACGCAAGAACAAGAAGTACCAAGGAGAGAGTGGAGTGTCTAAGGAAGGAGGAAAAACCAAAGAAGGGTGAAGGAGAACCACCTATCAACAATAAACCAAAGATGTGAGGTGTGTACATGATCTCAATATGGATGAAGTGGGAATACCCATGATTTTCGAGATATATCCAAAGAATGATACAATGGTGGACCATGGCATAAATGGGTCAGGTCAATGAGACAAAAATGGTGTCATAATATAAAACAATATGTGATCATGGTGAAATGAACACCATATCACAATACAATGATATCAAATATCTTATATACATGTCTGGAACCAAGAGGCCAGGACAAACATAGAAGCATAGTGAAGACTAAAACTAACATGAATACATAGGAATTGATGCCCCCTTATGGTGGGGAAGAAACAACCAAAATATCCATGTTGAATCGGAAGGGGACACCAATATCTAAAGTGATTTGTTAGAAGGGAATCTCAAATGAATGACTCTAGTAACTATTGAATATAACTTGTCAAATCCAAGAAACTACAATTGAGGTTGAAGCACCAAAATATATGTACAAATATCAATGGTGTGAGTGTTGGATCATGTTGTCATTGATGCCAATGGTTTGTTTGATTGATGTAATTGATTGATTTCAAGTGACTCATTGATGTCAAAGGATTGATTTATTGATGATTGATGTAATATAATATGTATTTTCCTTGATGAGAATGCATAGATGAAGATGGATCAATGAGTTGTCATTGATACATGATGAATATGGATCATTGTGGTTTCATTGGTATATGATGCATTGTTGGAAAAATGTATAGATGACTCATTATTTTCTTATCATTATTGATAAGGTGCACAAATGGATTAAATCCAAAGTGGTCCCCTTATGGTGAAAGCCCTCACGGAAAGATGCTTTGCGGATTGAGTTATCCTAGAAGAATGGTTGGAGGACCCTTGCTCTCATTATTTTCTTATCATGATTGATAAGGTGCACAAAGGGATGAACTCCAAAGTGGTCCCCTTATGGTGAAAGCCCTCATGGGAAGACGCTTTACAGATTGAGTTATCCTAGAAGAATGGTTGGAGGAACCATGCTTGTATGTGGAATAATGAGATGAAGATCAAGGAAATTATTGGTGAAACTATCCTAGATGGATAGTGCTTGTCATGCCATTTCTGGTGGTATGTGGAATGTCATTTAACTCCTCATGGTTTGAGAGTTATGGCCTTACGAAGATGAAGGACCCCCACATGAAGGATTGAAGCCCCCAAGGTCAAAGAAGTCAAAGTGAGCTAAAAGAAGAAATCATTATATAAATGATAAAGTAAAGTGACAAATTCAAGGTGGATTATTTAAATAATAAAGAGAAGTGACAAAATCAATAAATGATAAAGTAAGGTGACAAAATCAATAAGGAATATCTATGGAAAGTGGTTAACCCTAAAAATAAGGAAAATAGGTTGAGTGACCTAGAAATGGGTTAAGTGATCTAAAAGAAGAAATCATTATTTAAATGATAAAGTAAGGTGACAAAGTCAATGTGGATGTTGTCCCTTGACCAAGTTTAAGAGTACTTGGTCATACTTGACCACTTTTGGGGACTGCGACAGCTTGCCAAAGATGGAGCGCAACGCGAAGCGAAAATTAAGGAAGCAAGACCTATTTTTGGGTCCATTTTAGGGTTTTGGGTTGATGTAATGGGAAAGGGATGTCGGCCCGTGGGTTTACCCACATTTAGGCCCATTTTGTAATCTATAAATAGATAGGAAATGTAAGAAATAGGATAATTTGTTGCTTAGTGCACTTGGTGATTGCTCAGTGTAAGTTGGCTACAGTGCTAAGAGTTGGATCTGTGTGATCAAGTATTGTAAGGCTATCTGCATTTCGTGTAAGACTTGCAGAGCTGAGTGCAAGTCCTTGTGAGAGACTGTAGAAGGATTTGTGCTGAGTGAAAGGAAGAAGGATCTAGTGAGTTGTGCAGATCTTCTGTCCTATGCGAAGTAAGGGTCATTGGAGATCCATGTTGTAACTGCTTGACCAAGATAATATAAAGAAGACTTTGTGAACGTAGCCCCAGGGTGGGGGTGAACCATGGTAACTGTGTGTATAATGTTTTGTACTTCACTCTTATGTATTTATCTCTTTCTTGGCTAAGTGCTTGATGTGATTAAGTAGATATAGTTATGCTTTGTGATGTTGATGAATGAATGAACATTAGATCTGATATATGAGATGCTTAGTGCTCGATCTATTGAATCTAACATATATTTTTGTGGATAAGTACTGAATCATTCTTAGTATAGTATTCACTGCGATTCTCTGTGCCTTCTATGAAGTATATGAATGAATGTATGCTAAGGAATAATAGATGCTAAGTGCACCGTAAGAAAGATAATCAAAGATCTGTGTCCCAGCTAAGGTTGCAGACACCTGAATCTTGCAACCACCCCTGCCTCTACCTCAGGTGAGACTTCATTTGCTTCGTAGGTGTTGCCAAAAGGACCAGTAGTTAGTGCTTTGCTGGTGCACGCTTAAGCATTGAACCTCGAGTCTACCCTTGTGTCCCAACAAATGGTTCCGTTGCCGTGACTGGAACTATGATTGCTGGGAACTGAAGAAGAAAAATCTTTGTGCAAACTAAGCTTTGTGCGTAGATCTGTTTCCCTAGTGCGCAATATTCTACTTGACCTACAAAGATTTGCGCCGAGAAAAAGAGGTCAGATCTGAAGGGAAAAGGTCCGATCTGCAGAAAAAGAGGTTGATACCAAAGAAAATAAGTGATATCTGAACACTCTATACCCTAATAAAAGTGAAAGTGGAAACTTCTGAAAGAAAAAGGTCAGATCTGCAGAAAAGAGGTAAGATCTATAAGCTTTGTGCTCTGATAAAGGTAAGAATAGTTAAAAGTCTTAGATATGGAAGCTTTGTGCTCTGTAGAAGTAAGATAAGTGAAATTTTTTATTTCTAAAGCATGGATCTAGGTATGTTTAATAGATTCCATCCTAGCTTCAAAACTAAGGCATTAATAGATGAAAGAAAGCTTGATATGAATAGATCTGATAAGTATAGTGATAGATATGTTATACCTATGCATCGAAAGAATGTCTGGACTAACAAGTGGATGCAGGGTCCTAGAAAAAGTTTTTTGCAGGCTAGCCACCGTGATCCTGGTGTGCAGTACAGAAGGAGTTGGGGAACATCTAAATGAATGAGAAGATTAACCCTCTGTTATAGTTGCAGACGACCGGGATATCTTGCTAAAGAATGCCCTAGGAGAAGACCTAGTTGCCTCTATTGTAAGGCTATGGACCATGAAGTATTGGATTGCCCTAGAATGATTTCTAGGCTTGAGAAGATGAACATGGAACAAGAAAACCCTAAGGGAGATCAAGAGGCCAAGATTATAGTAGAAACCCAGAAAGAATCAGAAAAGATATTGCTACAGATGAAAGATACCTTGAATGACCAATGACATGTTAGGCTATCAGAGATATTCAAAGAAAAGGAGAAAATCGAAGCAAGAATAGGGGACTTTAACATTGACTATACTCTTGATGAAGAAGCGCAAGTGAACATTATGCCAAAAAGAACCTGGGAAGCTATAGGGAAGCCTGCCATGATCCCTTCCCTAGGAGGAACAAGTTCCTTTAGAGGAAAGCTAGTAAACCTATGTGGAAGGCTCGCCCGGATACCTATGACTATCAATGAAACTTCGACAGAGGAGGACTTTGAGATCATTAAATTTGTTGAAGACAACACCCCGTTTACCATGCTCATAGGAAAACCCTAGCTTGATAGAGAATAGGCCGGACGAAGAGAAGAAGAGAAAGTTTTGGAACAGAAGAAGTAAGAGTTAAAAGACTTTATGACCAGAAGGATCGCACACTTTATTGAAGAACAGAAGAGTAGATCACAAATATTTAATATTAGTACCTCCGATGTCGAAGCTAAGAGAACACTTGAGGATCCGCAGAAGATCGAGTTACCTATTTTTGATACAAAAGAAGTATTATCAAGGAACCCTAATAAAGATTTTCCACAGCGCAAAGTAACTAAGACCACAGAAGATAAACATAAGAATGGTAAAAGCATTACTAAGACGAAACTCACTGGGAAGAAGGCTAGGAAGTTAAGGAAGAAAAGGGATAATACTGTAAGATTATAAGAGGTTCTAGAGGACACTTCGCAGCAAGAATAATTGC
>JASDQU010280398.1:0-14749 GCA_032191745.1 Picea mariana
CTTAGAACTAAAGTGTAATGTTGAGTTGCAACTAAAGTCTTAAGTCTAGTTCTAAGTTCGAACTAAAGCATGTCAGTCTCAAGTCTAGTTCTAAGTTCGAACTAAAGTGTAATGCTGAGTTGTAACCAATCTCAAGTCTAGCTCTAAAGTTCGAACTAAAGTGTAATGCTGAGTTGTAACCAATCTCAAGTCTAGTTCTAAGTTCGAAATAAAGTATGAAGCTGAGTTATGACTAATGCATACAATCAGGTTACTAATTCGAGCTTCTCCTCTTCCCCTCTTCAGCCTATATAAGAAGAGGTCGAATCCTCTCTTCAACACAGTTTTTGCAAGACAGTTTTGCAATACAGTTTTGCAACACAATTTTGAAACAGAGTTTTCATATGCAGGTTGAGGGTGAAGTAATAGAGGAGCACATCAGTGATAAAGAGACAGCATATCAAAGCTGTATTTCAGCAAGGTCTTGTAAGTCTTTGTCAGGTTAGAGTCATCTTGGCAAGCTCTTTGAGAGAAATACATTCATGGTGGATATTTGTAAGAGATCTTACATTATTAATGCAATAAAGGAATATTGTTTGCTGGGGTTTTTCTCCCTGTACAGGGTTTCCCCAGGGTATATGTGTTGTTGATATGCATGTTTACTTATCTACATAATTATTGCTATTCGATTATGATTTGAAATTGTTGAAGTGTATTAAGCTAGAATCAAAGTATTGAAGAAAATAAAAGACTTAATCCGCATAAGAAATCAAGCTTGTAATTTAACATCACACACACACACACATGCTGGCACAGCAAAACAAAAAGAAAAAAGGATTGGTGCTGTGCCCATTGCTTAATACAATCATATTCAAGGGTCAACGAACATTAATCAAAAGAGCAGTTCAAATGCAATACTTACAGAAACACACTTCACCCCTTTTATTAAGCCACGAGCTTCCAGATTTTTTAATGCTTTGTTAACCTGTGGCTGCTGCAAATTTGTTTCTCTTTTCATATCTTTTGTCCATATACCTGAAACAACCAAAGTTCAACACAACATTGTGGCAAGTCATCATGCTAATATCGCCACTTCTAAATTGTTACTGAGATAACCAAAAGAGTTGCTGCAGGAAGCAACATATAGCAAGCAAGAAAATCAACCATCACACTGAAAAAAGTAGCTTGTCAGTTTTTAGCTCGTGAGGTGTATCAACTGTGCCTAAGTGTCCTAGGCCAACTGATGGACACACCAAGGCCCAGATCAGCCCTATTATCTTAGCCTAAGTCTAACTTAGGCTTGCAGCAAAATTTTCTGCTTTTGAGTGGATTATGGGGCCCATGGAGAGAGGGGGCGCTCTAGTTAGTGGTTGGTGGGTCCCTAGCAAGTGGGGCGCACCACATGAGCCTTGTGAGTGGGCTATGGGATCCATCCAAGGGGGCTGCACCATCTAGAAGCCTTGGAGGCTGAATTGGCACACAATTCAAAGTAAAGAAGGTGGCTGGGAGAAAGATAAAAGGAAGGGCTGAGGGTGGAGAGAACACATTCTCATTGTGCATGAGAGCTGAAGGAGGGCGCTAGAGCTGGAGTGAGTGGCTGAATTTTGCAGCTGAGCAAGTACAGAACAAGGGTAGCCACCTTAGGGCAAATTGAAGGCTGAAGGAGCTGGGCAAAGGCAGTAAAATACAGTCTAAGATTTCTGGGTGCAGCTGGGCCGTACAACAGCCTTTCTAAGGGTTGTACAGACAGTACAGCAGGCTGTACAGGGCAGTACAGCACAGCAGCTTGGTGGCTGAGATTTCTGAGCTGTTCAGTAGACCAGAGAGACGCACTAAGAGGGCTGTACAGCTGAGAAAAGGAGCAGCAACAGCTGGGAAAATTTCTGCACTATTTAAATAAGTGTTAGAAGGCCATACAGCTCCCAGAACACAGCTCATTAGTGCTGTAAGAAATTTCTGTGTTGCTGTTGTAAATTTCCAGAAATGACTGTGTAATTTTGTTGCTGTTATATTTGTCCAGAAGACTCGATAAAGCCCCTCCTTTGCTGGTTTTCTCCACTTTGGGGTTTCCAGGGTACATCTGGTGTCTTATGTGTTTTGTGCTTGGTTCTGTGGTTACTTCTGCTGTAATTTTCTGATTATTAATTCAGTTGTATAATTTTCTGAATTTATAACAGCAAGTTTAAGTTCTGGTGAAATCAAAATTATTGGCATTAACCTCTGTTAGAAAGTGTAGCTCAGGCAGGAACTTTCACATTGGGGGTGTTTGGCAATGTGAAAGGGTCCATCATATGTCTAGACTATTTAGTAGTGGTGGGAGATGACTTAAGTCAACGTGATATTAAGTCACAGTCATTGATCTTGACTTAAGTTATCTCGACGATTGATTAAGTCCCCACTGTCAAATCTAGATCTTAAGGAGAAGATCTAAGGGCCAGGATTAAATGAGAGAAAGACTAGGATTTATAAAAGACCAAGAGACCCTCATTTCTCAATATCACACATGACTCTCACCATCTGAGCTAGAGACAGGGAGATCTAAGTGTAATCTAGCAGCAAGCTAAGTTGTGCTTGCCAGAGAGGGTCGAGTTAGGGCCCTATAAGTCAGATCCAAGGAAAGTGATGGTACACAAAGAGTGAGTGAGCACTCAAGTGTGCCGGGGCAGGGGCCGAGGAAAGGGTGCAAGAGGCAGCTAGGAAGATAGCAGCCAGGTTGGGCTAGGCTATCAGTTGTAGTTGTATTTCCTCAGAAGAGCCATTATCCCAGGACGGGAGCCCTATTTTTATAGCAATAAAATCATCACAGATCTGGTTTTCCCGCAAGGGTTTTTCCAGGGGTGTTTACCCGAATCTCGTGTGCAATGTGTGATTGGTTTCTGGTTTAATGATTCTGCTAATTTTATTGTTGAGTAACCTAGTTATGATATTATTCAGTAAAATCATTTTTTTGCTTGGAATTAATATCCCGGTGCTAGTTTACAAGAAAGTCAACATGGTATCAAAGCCGAGACTCTAAGGAAACATGATTTGCCAAGATCGAGATTTTGTAGCAGCAAGAAAATTTGGCTGCGAGTCTGTGGGAAATTTTATTTCCAGGTTTCCAGATACGGGGTTAGTTGCGGGGTAAAACTCAAATAAAAATTCAAGCAACATATGGTCGCGGTCGTACAACGTACGTACCGTACGGGCGCGTGTGGATTGGTTGTGTGTGCGGCTGGGTGAGTAGATCTGTGAGCAGATCGGGCATGTGGAGGAGGTCGCTACAAGTGATAGCGTGAAGGTTGTTGAGATCTGCAGAAAATCGTGGGTTAGTAATGAGCAGCAGAGTTGCTGTGTGAAGTGTGATCGACAGCAGACTAGGAGCAAGAGGGAGGACAACTGGAGAGGATCCGTCGTGTAGTGGAAACTGTCGCCGATAGAAAGAAAGGCCCGAGTGTTGGAGTAAACAGAGTTTCCAATTGAGCGCTCGAATCATGGGCTGGGATTGCAAATCAGGCCGTGAGGTAAGGGGCGGCCAAGAAATTAACCAACAGGGGCATACAACAGTCAACGGAAATCAACGGCTGGAAGAGACTGGTTGCACGCAGAGGAAGTGTTGGAGTGGAATTGGACAGCAGAGAGATCGTGGGAATGGTCTGTGTGGAGTCTAGAGCATAGCTTGCAACCACCAGAAGAGAGGCAGTGTGGTCCATCAATAGTGTTGAGGAGTTGTGATCGATCAGTGCAGAGGGAGCCAGCGAGCATGTTGTTGTGGATGGAAGCAGAGTTAGCCGGAACAGTCACCGACCCGTGGAGAGTCGAGAAGCAACCGTTGCATTGGAGGAATTGGTCGAGAGGTGTGGCAGCAACCACGTGGAGCCGGTGTGTGACTGAGCAGTCGGCTGAGGCAATAGAGGTGATGAATCCGGCAACAGAGTGTGAGTCGCCAAAGGAAGATATAGCCATCGACAGGCTGTGGGTCACGAGTGTCGAAGGAACAGTTGTGTGTAGCAGAGAACCGCAGCAACCAGCTGGGAAACATGCGTGGAGGTGCAGCGGCAGGTGTTGCAGATCTGTGGCAGAGGAAGCGACCACAGCAGCCGAGGGGGTCACGGGCTCGGTGGTCGCTGAAGTTGTTGTGCATGATCAATTGATGTTGGAGCAATCACATGGAGAGGTAAGGCTGCGCAAGCTGTGTGTTGTGATTTTTGCGACCGAGAGCAAGTCGGTCGGTGGGCAATGGAA
Source organism: Picea mariana (assembly GCA_032191745.1). Taxonomy (NCBI): domain Eukaryota; kingdom Viridiplantae; phylum Streptophyta; class Pinopsida; order Pinales; family Pinaceae; genus Picea; species Picea mariana. The sequence goes on from JASDQU010280398.1 coordinate 4,204, forward strand.
CAGGCCGATAGCAACGAGAGTTGTGGGTGCTGGGAGAGCAGTCATCGAGTTCCAAATCGTGCGCGAAGAACAAACCGCCAGCAGTTGGGTGCTGAGAAGTGACGACCCGTGGAGCATTGGGTGCAGGGATCGAGCCGAGGAGCAGCCACGAAGGCAGCCAAAGCATGCATAACCGACAGTAGTTGGGTTACGCAGCATTTGCAGTCGCCGCACAGCCTAGTCGCCATTTCGAGCTGAGGATGTCGATAGTGGAGATAGTCGACGCGTGAAGGAGGACGTGCAATTGAGGAAATAGGCGTGCGGGTAAGTAGAGGGGCCGGCGACCGTCGGCCAGCTAGGCCAGCCAAAACCAGTTGTCGAACCAAGTCACTAGAAGACCGCAGAACAAACCATGAGTAGCCAACCAGGTCTAGAAAGTCGTCGGGTAGCGACAAAAAGTGCGGGCAGGTTCGGGTAGCGACAAAGAGTGCGGGCAGGTTCGGGCAGCGGGAAGACTACCTAGATTTTTCTGGACAGCGAGTATAATTGCCAAAGAAAGATCTCTCTCACATAAAGTGCTATGTATGTGGCGAGATTGGCCACTATGCCAGTCAGTGTCCTTAGGCCAAGAGGGGCAAGGGGACAAAGGGCAAGAAGCAGCAAGTGGCTACTCAAACATATGAGGAGGACCATGACGAGGACAAGGAGCAACAGTTGGCTACTACAGTAATTCAATTCTCCAAGATGTTCAGGCAGGAGTACACTCTCTTCCTTGAGTCAAACGGAAGACCCAGAGCAGGGTGCAACATAAACAGTGGTGCCACCTGTCACATGACTGGAGAGAAGGATGTGTTCCAGGAGTTCTCAACCCAGGCTAGGGGCTTCGTGAGGTGTGGGATTCACACCAACATGGCAGCAGTCAGGGAAGAAGGAACAATGACCCTCCAGATAGAGTCAGGCAGCCCTAAGGGTGACTGGGGTACTCTTTGTACTAGGGATGAGAGTCAGTGTGCTCTCAGGTGCAGCCTTGGAGGATCATGGCTCTGGAGTTGAGTTTTATAGTCGTGGAGTCCATATTTTCTCTACACGGGGAGAAGCTCCAAGGGTACTTGTTATGATCGGCCACAGTGAGGGTCAGTTGTACAGTATATGGGGGCAACCCATCTATAGCTCCAGGAGGAGCAGAGTATCAGTTGGATATTCTTGAGAGAGCAGGAGACTCTCCTTAGCAGACCCACATGGTGTGAGTGGTCCCAGCTAGATGAGTGGGGATACTCAGATGGCTTCAATGCAGCAGGTAGAGGTGGCTACAGTACAGAGGAGGCCAAGTATAAAGATCCAAAGGGAGCATGTCTCCAGATTCAAAGGAAGAGACCGACAGAGATTTAGGTCTTGGAAGAGGAAGCTCCAGTGCTAGTACCTCCCTCGCTAAGAGGGAGTGTTAGAAAGTGTAGTTCGGGCAGGTAATTTCACATTCGGGGTGTCTAGCAATGTGAAAGGGTCCATCATATGTCTAGACTATTTAGTAGTGGTGGGAGATGACTTAAGTCAATGTGAGATTAAGTCACAGTCGTTGATCTTGACTTAAGTTATCTCAACGATTGATTAAGTCCCCACTGTCATATCTAGAAGATCTAAGGGCCAGGATTAAATGAGAGAAAGGCTAGGGTTTATAAAAGACCAAGAGAGCCTCATTTCTCAATATCACAAGTGATTCTCACCATCTGAGCTAGAGACAGGGAGATCTAAGTGTGATCTAGCAGCAAGCTAAGTTGTGCTTACCAGAGAGGGTCAAGTTAGGGCCCTAGAAGTCGGATCTAAGGACAACGATGGTACACAAAGAGTGAGTGAGGACTCAAGTGTGTCGGGGTAGGGACCACATCCTCTTCAGTCTTGAGTGAGTTACACCTCAGTTAGACTAGTGGAGTGGAGTCATGTATGGAAACCTCGATATTATCACCAAGTGTTGTATGCATACCTCGGGATCATCACTAGGAGGGTGCACTTACCTTGGGATCATCACCAGGAAGGCGCCACACGTGCATGCATGATTTTCTCCTCGCTCCACTAGTGATTAGTCAGTTATCTGATGACTGCATGGCCAGTTAACTAGGAGTAGGTGGCAGTTCACTCCAGAGTCTGTCAATGTGTGTCTAGATCTCTCTAGATCACTACTATGGCGCATTAGTTACTCATGTAGCCTATATCTATTGTAAATTTTTCACTCTTTGTGTGTGGAATACAGTTAATATAATTCATTCTTTTCTCTCAAGCTTTCTCTCTTCTCTTCTCTCTCGCAAGCTTTGTGTGTTCATTTTCTACTAGCTAGGTTCGCTGTGAAAACTTCACAAGAATTGTGTAGAAGATCCCTGGTGATTGCCTTTTGGCATTGTTCACAATCCCTAATAGCTGATATTACATATTTAGAGACACATTCTTTGGAGCCAAATTTTCAACACCCTTCATCAGCATTGGCTTTGAGCCTTGTAGATGTATTTCCCTGCTGGGTTTGAGGGATAATTAGGGCCAACCCTTTACGGTTGTGAAACTGATGTTTTCCAGATATGTTTCAAGACTGCTTTGATCAGCAATCCATATTGTATAATCCTGCAGGGTAGCCATAAGGAGCTAGCTATATACATGATGAAAGAAAATCAACCCTTCGCACATTGAAATCTCCATCAGATCCACCTTTTGATGACATATGGAGCTTAAAGGGGCATCCAAGGTATTTTATATTGGGTCAAAGATTTGTCATGGAAAGAGGACCCATCATCAAAACAAATGGTTTGGCATGGTTTCCAATGCAGATCCACTTGTGATGAAGCTTGTTGCCATGAGGACACCTTGCACTTTTTTATTAGTTTGAGCAAGTTTTTGAGGGGACGTCTCTCATGGAGGAGCCACATATGGTACCTTGAGGAGTAATGGGGTGTTCACCTTAGAAGAAGGGACGTATGGCATCAAGATGTGTGGGCACGTTGTCCTAAACTTGACAAAGATCCCAAGGATGAGGAATGATTTCATTATGAAGACCCACACTTCCACTTTGGAAGAGATGGGAAGGTTCTTGCATAATTTATGGAGGAATTCACCCTTGGATAGCCTTTGATGTTGAACGTTGCATCTTGGAGCCACCTTTTTTCCTTTATTTGTGGAGAAACCCCTCTCTTTGGGGTGTTGTTTTTCTTAGATGATTGTACATGTGGCTCGACCACCCAATCTTTTATGTATTTTGGATTAGTTAATGGAAAAGAAGTGTAGTTTACTTCTCCTTAGGCTAAATTTGTGGATCTTAAATGACATAATACTACTTTGTATAAAGGAAGTTGAACATTTCTCTATAAATAGACATACACTTCCTCATTTTCACTCATGGTTGGACTAGGGGAGAAATCCCATAGCATTTGTGAAATTTTTGTTGGAGACTTTTATCTTCTTCTTTGTGCTATGGATGGTTAGCTAGAGCACTCTCATGAAGGTGTTATTTTGTGAATGCTTCTCAATGAATGGATGAATGGCTTTGTGCGTGATTTTATGAGTGAGTGGTCTCTTCATCTCGATGTAGTAATTTATCTTGGATGGTTGTAAATGTGAAGTACTTCTCTAGTGATGGCAGTGATCCCTCTTCTACCTTCTATGGTAAAACCCTTCTCAAAGACATTGGAAGAAATCTAGTGAATATTTTTCCCCTTGACCTCCCAGAAGTTCAAGAGGCAACTAGGGTGATCTTTTAGGGTATGTAGTTGACTAGCCTAATCATCATTTTGGTTTCACTTGTAATTTTTGAATGAGGAGTCTGTTAGAATTTTAAAATTTCTAGTTACACAGTTACAGTTATTTAATCCAATAGCAACTGTAATAGGATCACTGAAAGATAGACAATCATAGATACAATAGAACACAAAGTTTATCCTGGGATACCCTCGTGGGGGAGAAAACCCAGCAACCAAAATCCTCAATATAGATTCCTTCAACCAGTACAATGATGTGCTATAGATCTCCAAGAAAGACCAAGACCAAAACACCAAAAGAACCAGTCTCCAAGACTTGTGCGCTAGACCTCCTTATGCACTCCAAGATGCAAAAGAGAAGTGTGTGTGAGTGAATGTAAAAAAGAGAGGAACCTATCCTCTATTTATACACAACAATGTCTCTTGAAGAGACATGACTCTTGACCTAACTAACCCATAAAAACAGGGCCAACTAGCCACAATGGGGATTTTTACAATTATAAGTAAAATACCAATAATATAATAATTTGTGTTGAGCCGACTTGTACAATATAATTAAATAACCTTTTTAAAGGTTTGACCAAAACAAATATACAAGAATATCTTTCGTAGTTACACCAAAAATATTAACACTCCCTCTTAACTAGGGAGGTATTCTTTCCAGACACAGACTCCAAGTCTGATACCACACGAGCTCACACTCATTGACTGTTGAATATGTGAATCTATACATCCTCGGATATCCATAGTGCAACATGACTTCACCCCATGCATCCAAGGTCTGTGGGTAGCTCCCAATAGCTACAACATGTCCCCAGGACATCCACTCCTCGCGATGCATCAGTACCTGATCATGTGCACTCATGTCTCAGTGCCACCCCTTTTTCATGCTGGATGAGATCCACCAGACTCAGTGCCAACCCTTTTTCATGTTGGATGAGTTCCACCTGTCACTTCCTTTGAAGAGGAACCACACCAAGCGTGTCCCTCAAGTACTTGAACTTCATCCTCGACAGTGGCTTGGTGAACACATCCACAACCTGATCCTCGGTAGTCACGAACTGGAGCCTCATTGCTCCCCTCTGTACCATATCCCTGAGGTAGTAGTATCTGATATCGATATGCTTCGACCTATCATGGAACACTAAGTTTTCTGACAACTTTATACAACTCTGGTTGTCACACCAAATGCAGGTCGCCTCCAATCCGAGACCAAATAACCCAGACAGCAGCCTCTGAAGCCACACTGCTTCTCTGCTCGCTACACATGCTGCCACATACTCAGCTTCAGCCATACTGAGTGCCACACATGATTGCTTCCTGCTGCTCCATGAGACCATACTGGAGCCAAGATTGAAAAAGTATCTTGAAGTGCTCTTCCGGTTAGGAATACTACCGGCCCAATTTGAATCTGAGTATCCATACAATCCAAACTCATGGTCAGATCTATACCAGAGACCATGATCTAGAGTACCCTTAAGGTACCTCAACACATGTTTTGCTGCAACCAAATGAACCTGTCTGGGATGCTCCAAATGTTGACTCAGGGTGTTCACAGCAAAACATATATCCGGTCTTGTGTTCGTCAAATACATCAACGAGCCCACTATCTGCCTGTATAAGGTAGAATCCACAATCTCTGAAGCTGTATCCTACAACAATTTTAGATTTGATACCGTCGGGGTAGCCATGGCCTTACAGTCCAACATCTCGAAACTCTTCAATATTTCCACAGCATACTTTCCTTAATTTAGGAAAATCCCATCTGATCTCTGCCAAACTTCTAGTCCCAAGAAGTAGTGAATCATTCCTAAATCTTTCATCTCGAATTCTGCAGCCAATTTTCTCATACACTTAGTGATGACCTTTTCTGCACCTGTTAGAAACATGTCATCTACATATAGCAATAGAATCATCGGTTCACCATCCTCAACCTTAAAGTAAAGGTTAGGATCTGCACTGTTATTGGTAAAACCCAAGCTCATCAAAAATTTGTCGATCCTACCATACCATGCTTTGGGTGCCTACTTCAATCCATATAAAGCCTTCTTTAATCTGTACACATGAGTCTGCATGTCATGTGTCTCGAATCTAAGAGGTTTCTCCACATAAAATTCCTCTTTTATTTCACCATTCAAGAAGGTTGTCTTCACATCCATCTAGTGCACCTTCCATTTCATCATAGCTACCAGTGAAAGTATAGTCTTGATCAAGGTATATCTTGCTACGGGAGCAAAAGTCTCTTCATAGTCAATCCCTTCCTTCTAAGAGAAACCTCGGGCCACAAATCTTGCCTTATAGTTTTCAATACTGCCATCAGTTGTGTGTTTTGTCTTGTAGATCCATTTCGAACTCACCATAGATTTTTCCTTTGGTCTAGAAACCACATCCAAGACATCATTCTGCATAATGGACTGGTATTCCTCTGCCATGGCATCTTTCCATACTTGATTTTTTGCAGCCTCTTCATAACTGGAAGGTTTTGCATCCATTATGTCACACAAGCATGCCACGCAGCTAGAATACGGCTTCGGCTTCTTACTTTCCCTAAAAGATTTCTCTGGGGCACCAACTCTTTCTGCATCTCTGATAAGTTCTTGTGCCCATGCTGGTCTTCTCTTGCGAGAAGGCATCTCGCCTTGTTTCTAAGGTTCTACCATGTCATGATCCTCTGGAATGACTTCCTCTAGTTGAACTGCCTTTGGAACTTTAGGAACTTCATTCTCTTCTTCATGTACATCTTCTGCATGGATCTGTTTGGATTTACTTAAAGTTGCATTCTCATCGAAGGTTACATCTCGGTTGATCTCCACTTTCCGATGACCGGGAATGTATATCTCGTAAGCCTTCGATGTGTCACTATAACCAACAAATATGCCCTTCTGTCCAGAAGAGTCCAACTTTGTCCTCTTTTCCTTGGGGGCGTGATCATGGCCTTTACTGCTTCCATGATCGTTTGGTTCTTCCTTTCAACTATTCCAGTCTGCTGAGGGTTATAGGGAGTAGAAAGCTCCCTCTTAATCCCAACTTCCTAGCAATACTCCTTGAATTCTTCTGAGGTGAATTCGCCTCCATTGTCTGATCGCAAGGTCTTTATCTTCCGCTCTATCAAGTTTTCTACCAGAACCTTGAACTCTTTGAATTTGCCAAAGACTTCATTCTTCGCCTTTAACAAGTAAATCCAAGTTTTACGTGAGTAATCACCAATGAAAGATACATAATATACATACCCATTTAGTGAAGTTGTCGACATCGGTCCACACACATCTAAATGCACAATGTCCAAAACTCCTTTGGCTCGGCTATCACTATTGGGAAAGGAGTGCTTCACGTTCTTGCCTTGTGCACATCCATTACACACACCATCTGGTTCTGCTTGGATTTCCGGTAGACCTATCACCATTTTGCTCACAACCGGAAGGGCTTTGTAGTGTAGGTGAGCAAATCTCCTATGCCATAGTTCATTGGGATTCACAATATCATGAACCATTGCGGAGTCTGAATGTCCTTTTAATTTGTAGAGTCCTCCTTCAACTCCAATCACTACTGCATCATCAAGGGTCTTCACAATAGGCCACATAAGAACTTGACCATCAATAAATGCTACTCTAAATCCTTTCTTGTCCAATGCTGAAATTGAGAGAAGATTCTTCTTTAAACCTGGAACGCAAAGAACTTCCTTCATCTTCATTGGCTTGCCCGAGTTTAACTTGTAGGAAGCTTTTCCAACACCTTTGATTGGATATTGATAGTCATCACCCAATTTTACCTTGTGAGGTGAATCTTTATGAATAAGGTTAGATAAGGAGTCTTCATAACCTGTCATGTGCTTTGAAGCACCATTGTCTATCAACCAAGTGTCGCTTCCATGAGTAACAGTATCTATGAGGGCTGAGATAAGAACATAATCCTCATCACTTGATTTATCTTGCTTTGCAACCTTCTTGGGAGGCTCATCATCTTCAGTTGTGTGAGCTTGATGCCTCTTACCTCCTTTATTTTTCTTAATTTCCATAATGAGGGGGCAATCCCTAGCAAAGTGTCCCAATTCCTGACAACAATAACATCTGATCTTTGAGTTATCTCTTTGACCCTTCTTAAACTTCTTAGGTGAGGAGTGCTCCTTCTTGTTCTTTCCTTTCCTGGTGTGGGCGGCTAGGGCTTGATCTTCATCTGCCATCTTTTCTTCTCTTGCAGTTATCCTAGCTTCTTCCTGGTTACAATCTTCCCAAAGCCAACTGACCTTGGGAAGCTTCTTCCTTGAGCAAATTCCTTGGATGAATGCATCCCATGACCTTGGCAGGCCATTCAAGGTAGTCATCACCATCTCTTCTCCTTCTACTGAGTCACCAATGGCTTCTATCTGCTCCTTGATTTGATTCACTCTTAAGAAGTAGGAGTGAATGGTTTATGAGTTTTGCATTTTCACATTCTTCAACTGAGATCTCAGAGTCATTCTTCATTTTATGTTGCTTCCTTCAAACAGACAAGTTAAGGTGTCCATCATTTGCTTTGCAGAAGATAATGATGATACATGATGGATAAGGTGGTCCTTAATGGAGTCTGCAATAATCCTTTTTGCTCTCACCATGTCCTTATATTTTGCCTTAGCTTCATCTCCTTGAGGTTCTTGAACCTCTTCTATCATGAACTTATCCAGTTCATGTTCTTCGAGAAGGAGGGTTACTCTATACCTCCAAGCCCTGAAGTTATCAGCTCCATCTAGTTGCTCATCGATCTTTGTTTTGGTAGTCATCCTACCAGGGACCACACAAAAAATATGACCAAAATTGAAAGATTAAACTTACCAGTAGATGCAGTCTGCTAAGGCGAGTTGCTTGATGGTCTTGCTTTGAAAAAATTCCCCCAGAAACTGGAAAAACGTCAACCTTTGGGTGAAACCCTAACTACAACGGCTGCAAACTGGAAAACCATCCACTGGAAAAGTGCGTTAGGCTAGGGCGAACCTCCTGATGGTCTTGGTTTGTCCAACAACTGTCTCTAGACTGAAAAACGGCTCCCTTTTAGGCTTCTAGACCTGCAACTGACTTTTATTCAGGCCTGCTTTGATACCATGTTACAATTTTAAAATTTCTAGTTACACAGTTATAGTTATTTAATCCAATAGCAATTGTAATAGGAGCACTGAAAGATAGACAATGACATATACAATAGAACACAAAGTTTATCCTAGGAAACCCTCGTGGGGAAGAAAACCCAGCAACCAAAATCCTCAATATAGATTCCTTCAACCAGTACAATGATGTGTTATAGCTCTCCAAGAAAGACCAAGACCAAAACACCAAAAGAACCAGTCTCCAAGACTTGTGTGCTAGACCTCCTTATGCACTCCAAGATGCACAAGAGAAGTGTGTGTGAGTGAATGTACAAATGAGAGGAACCTATCCTCTATTTATACACAACAGTGTCTCTTGAAGAGACATGACTCTTGACCTAACTAACCCATAAAAACATGGCTGACTAGCCACAATGGGGCTTTTTACAATTATAAGTAAAATACCAATAATATAATAATTTATGTTGAGCCGACTTGTACAATATAATTAAATAATGTTGAAATAATGTAACTGCGAAGAGCATTCTTATTATTTTATTATTGGATTAAATCCCTATTGCAGATTAATCTTGTCATTATTATTATTATTGTTATTGGATTAATCCCTTTAAGGATTAATCATGTTGGTAATTGTATAAGGACCAAATCCCCTTTTGCGGATTGGTCATCAAACAATTACAAAGGGCAGAATAAGAAGTCGGCCCCAGCAGTTATTATGGAAGACCCAGAATTAATTAAAGGTGGGTTTACCCACCCAGAGTGAGAGGTCAGCCCTGCCAGTTGTGACCTTTCACACGTGTCAGTCTTGTATAAATAAGAGGCTAACGCCTCACTTCAAACACATCTCACTTGCTCATTCTCTTATGAGGCAAGCTGCAATTACGAGTTGGAGAGAGGAGAAGAAGGGTGGCGCATTTCTTGGGGAGGACTTTCTATATTGGTTTGAGTTATCTCTTGAACATTGTATAAGCTATTTATGATAAGGAAGTTTTTGCTGGGTTTTCTTCCCCTAGAGGGTTTCTCGGGATAAATGTTGTGTCTCTTGTGAATGTGTATTTCTCAGTGATCTTGTTCTTATTATGCTCTTATCTAATGAAATGCAAAGAACTATAATAATGGCATAAACATTAACATGGTATCAGAACCAACCTGAAGAAAGCATTATTTGCAAGAGGAAAAACGTCACTGTTGCAGCACCTGCAAATTAGGGTTTTGAAAAAGTATCTCTTTTCAGCTCCCTAACCTCCTAGAAAGCTGCACCCTCCCCCAAGGATCAATTTGGCACCTAGAGCGCACCTTTTCAGTGGTTGGATCTCCCGAAAAGTGAAACCCTAGTTTCACAAAAGTACCAGAAGTACCAGAGTACCAGAAGTACCGGAAGCACCAGTCCAGAATTCCGCAAATTAGATTTGACGGGGTAAAATTTGGATTTTCTCAGATCTGAGGACACCAGGCTACTCGCCTCAGCCAATCGCACCTCCTGGTAAGGTCAAAACTTGATTTCGAGCATTTTCAATTTTTGGTTATTTTTTGTTGCCGAAAGTACAAGATGTCTGCAAGCACAAAGCTTGTTGAGAAACTAGAAGGCATAGACAACTTCTGTGCCTGGAAGTATAGGATCAGTCTGATCCTTGCAGAGAATGACCTATCAAGATTTATCAAAGAAGAAGTGGAGGAACCTGAAGATGCCGTAGAGAAAGCGAAGCATCAGAAGGACTCAATCAGGGCTCAGAGAATCATTGCAGATTCAATCAAA
>JASDQU010280399.1:7716-22464 GCA_032191745.1 Picea mariana
ACTACCGGAAAAACCAGTGCCCAATCCCAATAATAGGCCCACTCAACCTCTTCATAATGTTGAGATTCAGGCCTTCCCAATATACATCATTACTCTTGTTCCATTACAAGAGATTCAACTAAGATCAATAAAAGTTCTGGATAGGCAGATACCTTTAGTAGTCATCCGAGAAGAAGAAGAAGAAACCACCAAACAAACTATGAATGACACTAGGTGGGAATATGTTACTATTCCTAAGAACCAAGAGCCCAAGCTTCCCCAAAATGAACCTTCACAAATTACAAAGGTGTTACATATGATTTTGGTCATCTTGGTGATGTATTAACAATGGTGTATTCAAGCTCCCAACAAGGACTTTTTGCCTGAGAAAAGTGGATCTTGCCTCCTTCCAAAACATATATTAAAAGTGATTTCATAGGCTGCATATGACTTAGGGTGCGAGAATGCCTCATTCTCGCAGACCACCTTCATTTAGGGTGCGAACTTCTCACAGTTTTCTCCATACACAAGGTGCGAACCTGTTTTCAAGCTTGGAAAAGAGAAGAGGTCTCGAGGGTTCTAGAAAGGAATCTTCTAGAAAATGAGTTGGCATTCATATGGTTGTCATTTTACTGACTTCTCAGATTTGATGGGATCATCCTCATCCATGTAACCATCTCTCCTTATCCTATATATTGAAAGGTTTCTCATGGAATGAGCGGGTAAGTCATCTAGATATGGCTGCACAATGTGTTTTATATCATGAAAGGCCTAAGACATAGCACATTGAAAAGTTGCACCGGCATTCTTTAAACCAAATGGAAGCTTCCGGTAGGCGAAAGTGCCCCAAGGACAAATAAAAATGGTCTTATGTTCGTCCGTGGGAACAATATTGATTTGATTATATTTGGAGAAACCATCCATCAGAGAGAAGATTTCACTTCCGGCACAATTGTCGACAATCTAGTCAACGAAGGGGGTAGAAAAGCTGTAGGATAAGCTTTGTTAATGTCCCTATAATCAACGCACACATGGATTGTGCCTTGTTTCTTGTCAATAAGAACAAGATTGGAAACCCAGTCAGTTAGAGACAAAGTTGAAATAAAGCTAGCTTTGAGAAGTTTCTCAACTTCAAGCTTGATAGTGGCTACTTTACGTGGGTGGACCGGACGAAGTCGTTGCCGGACAGGTTTAGTGCCCGGGTATGTCTTAATCTCATGCACCACAATGTCAGGGTCAATCCCTGACATTTCTTCATAGCTCCATGCGAAGACATCACGAAATCTTGGAAAAGAGACTTGTAGGTGACAACTTCGTCATGGGAACACGAAGCTCCGATATGCACATTTTCAACAACTCCAGGTTTTATGGATATATCAAGGGGGATGGTGGGTGAGATATTACTTAATTTCCCTTTGTAGAACATGTCATGTGTAGACTCGAGAATGGTAGAAATGATGACAACGGTCGACAGGGTCAAGAGTCGTCGGTAACCCTTGATGGTGCATTGTTCTAGGAAGAGGATGGAACGATGATGTCCATCGTCCCAACGGGTATCTTCCACGGACATAACAAACATAATCATCTCATCTGTAGGAAAAATGACGTGGAATGGATCTAGAGATAAATCACCAAGAGAGGGGGTTGTTGATTGAATGGCTTGATAAGTGGATTCGACCAGACTCAAAGGCATTTCATCGCCATAACGAAGATGATTGTCGGGGTTGGGTACCATCCACAGGTTGTAATACGCAGGGGTTCCATGAAAAGAGGTGGAGATCATGTTGATCGAGGCAAAAAATAGATGTGGGACATCGGGTGGTGGAATGGGGAAAGTACCCATCAAAGAGGAAACTTTAAGAAGACCCACACTGACGTTCTCATATCCAGGGGGGGTTTTGCAATGAAAGGTACATTGTCGGTACATGCATCAGAGTGAAAGAAGGCCAATTGGTCTATGGTAACTACTTTTCCTTGATGTGGGAAACACATGACGTGGAAAAGAGTGGACACAACTGCATGCATGGAATCGATCCAGCTACGGCCAAGTAGAAGGTTGTAATCTAGAGGAGCGTCAAAGACCTCCACTTCAACATTGACCGTTTTTCCTTCTAACGTAATAGGCAACGAAGGGAGGACACCGTAAGGCTTAAAACTAGAGCCATTGAAGGCTTTGAGTCTGTTGTGGGATTCATTCAAAGGAGGAGAGCCAATGGCTTTCCAGTAGGTAATAGACATGACACACGTTGAGGCACCCTCATCAATAACTATTATACAAATGTTTTTGTCAGAGACAATAACTTGTATTTGGAATGAAAGTTGAGGGGGTAGCCTTGGAATGTGATCTTCCAAGTCAAAAATTATTAAATTTGTATCTGTAGGGTCAATTCCACCAATATCTTTCAACAGTCTCTTCTATTGTATAGGACAACTCTGAAGGACTTCGAGGGCTAACATCGTGGATGGTGCTTGGGCCAAATCTTCGACAATACTGTAGTTCTAGGCAGCATGTGCATGAGGATTGAAAGCCGATGTTCGAACAACACCTTTTGGAGGAGGGTGAAGGACTGTATCTAGGCTCGATCGTTCGAGATGAAGAGGACTGTTGGTAGGTGGAGTCATGGGAGATGGTTGGACCAACAAAGGAGGTATTGCATCAACCTTCTCTTTGGAGGAAGAATAATCTTTGGCTCGAGTGGTAAGTGTGATGTCATTCTACTTTGAATCACCTATACACATTAAGACATAGGATGTATTGGAGGGGGAAGGTTGGTCATGAATGACCAATTGGGCCTATTGTTGAGAGGGGAAGGGTTGTGATAACACGGCTGGAGTGGGGGGTTTCAGGGTCCCTTGAAGGAACTTAGTAACCTCAACTCTTCGTGGAAAATCCTTGGTGTAGTGATCATAACCATAGATAAGACAAGGGTATCGAGGTTTGCGTTTATCCCTATCATCAACAGGTGGTGTTTTGGTTTTCTCAGATTGTGGATTATTTTTATCCTCCTTGTTCTTACCCTTTCCCTTTTTGGATTTATTTTTTTCGGTGGGGGTAGATTGAACAAATTTTACCTCAAAAGTTTTTCCAGTGGGAGGGGTAGGAGATAGAGCATTTTGAAGATTAGAAGAAATGGGTTTGGGGTTGTTGCTAGAGGTTTGGATGGAATGAGGTTGGGCATGGAAAGTGCCAATCACACCATTAGCTGCATGAGAAGCAGCAGGAGTAGTTGAAGTAAGGGAAGTTGAAGGACGAGGTACATCAGGGAGTAATTCATAAAGAGTACCCGTTTGTGAATAAACAAGGTCGAGGTATTAAGAACGACTGATTGCCTATTATTCTATGAAAACTCCACCCATGGCGATGTCACGAGCGATGTCATTCACGAATGATTTCGTGAACCACTCTTCCAGCAACTAATCAGGAAGTTCAAGTTTGATGAGACGTCGTCTCCGTCGCCACTCATGCATTTGATCAGAGATATGAGTGGCTTTGGTTTGTTTGAAAGAAATCAAAATTTCGGTTCCCGTTTCGTAGCGGATCGGTAACTGGTAGTGGGTGAGGTAAGCCATAGCAAGGCTATTGAAGTTGGTGAAGAAGCCTCATGGTAATTCTATATACCACTTCACGGCGGAACCTGTGAGGGTTCGCTGAAAAAGGCATAAACGAATAGGGTCATCAATCAAGGAGTTGGATGAGCACCAAAGGTGAGAAGTCATTACATGATTGTTCGGGTCCTCTCCCAGTTTACCATCGAATTTAGGGATGTTGGATGGTAGTTTGGTTGGTATGGTGGGCCTTTGAGGAGAGTGACGGATCAGATCATTTAAAATCCTTGACAGATCAAGGAGGTCCAGGGTGGCTAAGAAGTGTAATTGTATATTCACATGTGGGTATTGGTGACTTTGGGGAGGGAGTCCCATTAGTAGACCAGTGGGACCATAAGCAGTTTGCATATAATGCGAAGATCCAGGCAGATTCGGTTGTTTGTGTGGAGGCAAGTCATTCATAGGGTTGTACCCTTGAATAGGGGCATGGGGTTGAGCATTTGAGCCATAAATAGGATTAGACGTGCCTAGATATGTTGGCTTGTACTAGGGGGTATGATGGAGCTAGCTTGAGGCTGTTTCGCCCCAATCGAGTGAGGATTATGTTGTATAAGATAATTCCAATACTGGGCTAAGGATGGAGGTATGTTTTGTCCATAGGGTGGGGTTGGTGGGGGTTTCCCTCCAATCGGGCACTGTGTCCCAGTTGGTATTTGTCTTGCAAAAGGGGGTTGGGTTTGTCCTCCTTGGTGAAATTGTCCACCAACAGGAATCTGGTAATTAGGTGTGAAAGACGGGATGGTACCACTAGGGTTGGTGCCTTCGATAAAGGATGGAAGAGGTCCTCTAAAAGGGGGTCAAGGAAGTGTCAGAATAAAACAAAGAACGAGATGGTGCCCAGAAGAAGTGGAAATACCAGGAGTCTCGAATGAGATTTGTGTAGGAGAGGGAATTGAAGCATTCAACGCATGATATCCAGGCGAAAGGGTTGGGGTGAATCTGGGCGAAAGCAGTGTGCCAATGGGGGCTTGGCTAGCTGGTGTAGTCCCGGTGTGAGGACTCATAGTATCTGGGACCATTGTGTAATGGACTGTTTATAGAGGGATAGTCAAGATGTGGTTAGTTGGCGGAGCGTCTATACCAGGAAAATAATAGGCAGTAGTTAAAGGTACTACATCTAGATCAGATGTTTCAGGCAACTCAGGTGCGACAGTGATATCAACGCCTACTCCTGAGCCAAAGAGATCCCGTCTAAAAATGCCAGTAGTCCAAAAAGAATCTTGACCCTCAGGTCCTATGAAAGGTCCGGTTGGTGATCCAAAAGACTGAACAACTATATCTCCGAAAGAATTCACTCGCACAATACGTCTCCCAGAGTCGGGAGGAAGTTGAAAGTCCTCTCGAGAATTGGTAATTCGGAACCATTGTTTGGAGTTAGTTCTTTCCATTGGTGGAGTGGCAATGTCTTGGACTTCACTCTATTGAGGAGAGCCCTCCGGTGAGTTAGTAGGAAAGGGTTGAGAACCTTCCATATCTTCTGGGGATAGGCCTTGCATTCTATGTGAACGACGTGGAGGGTCAATTGTGATCGAGTTAGAATTTTATGAAATAAATTCTATGGCCAGTTTGGGTAAGAAAACAAAACATACTAGTAAAATCTAGGAATCAAAACCAAGCAAACAAGACCTTCCAATTCCGAAGTCACTAGTTGGTGATGAAATCCAACATCACAACGATGGAACAAGAAGAGGCTGGGCCAGGGTGGAAAAGTTACATTGACAACCTGCTTAACGGACTTACACCCTGGTGCAAGCTCCCACACACAATCGTGGGTATACCCTCCAAGGAGCTCGAGTGAGTTTGGCCAACGTCGATTCCAGGTACCGTGAAGACTTACCCCTTCACAGTCACCTTGTGTATGACCCTAAGAAGATAGGCTACTAAGGTTACCACCAACAACAATAATGCCTGGAGGAACAGTCGACAGTCCTATCCACACGCAAGGGCAGGGTAACTAGCCCGAAATCAGCTTGAGAGGCTTCCACTCATCATTGTGGGTATAAATTCAAGTGACCCCCATAATACGTGCAATCTCTACAATGATATCGACAAAGTGGGGTGAGTAACTCTGTTAATCTCAATGCGACCTCAGGTTTGACCCTTGTGTGAGAAGCGCTTCCCAGGATAAAATGATGCAAATGGAATTTGACACTTCTTATAACAAGATACTATTGTGTGTTTTTTGCTTTGGAGAGTGTGTCTCACTGCCTATTCCAAAGCTCTATCCTAGCTAACGTTGGTGTAAAAAATCCCTAGAAAAAGTTACTAGTTGAATTTTAAAATTGCACAATATTATTAAAGTTTGTTGTTACTCAAAAGGAGATGGAAATGAAACTGATGTTGTGTGAGACTCTGACCCAACAATGCATAAATAGGAATGAATGATACAAATTTGTGTTCGATGAATCCTATTTACAGGAGGGAAAGAGGAGTTTTCTGGAAGAATGTGAACTACGATGTATGATCTTCTTGGAAATGTAATATGAAACGACCATGAACAATGCAAATTATCTATTCGTTCTCTTTCAATACTTGAATGCCAACATTTTTTTTATTAGAAACCAAGCAACAGGGATGGAACTAAGAAAAAGTAAACAACCAATGAAAAAGAAATACACAACAAACACCAAAATCGATCTTTCAATGAAGACAAAAACAACAAACTGACAAGACTAGTATCTTCAAATGCACATGGGTAATAATTTTCCAAGTAATAAGTAATTGAAAAGGACAATTAATCTCAACTTTTAATGCAATCAAAGTCTCCCGACCAAACAAGCACTCAAATTTCAGAATCGGAGATTATACCCTTGTTAAGAAAAGGTCAAGAGGTAAAAATTGAGAAAAAATGATCAAGAAGAGATTTCGATTTCCGAAAAATAATCATTCACGAGATTTGAAGTCAAAAAACATTCAATGACTGGCCAGAGAAGTTCTTTCCAGAAACACCAACCAATCTGGGCATCTAAAGACACAAAATACTTAATCCAAAAATTTTACAAGTGAGTTCGCAGTCTAACAGTAGGGTACAGTGTGAGACCTAAGGATTCTCACAGGCTAGACATAGGCAGGGTGTGAGAAGTTCACACTGAACTGAACATTGGGGTGTGAACCTCAGTTATTCTCATAGACTACAGAAAGGTGCAGTGCGAGAAGGTCTGTAATCAAGCAAATTTTGGAAAAATGGCATAACTTTTGAGGGAACTTCTGGATCCAGGGAGTCTATGAGGATCTCCTCAAGAATCAAAGATTTATTGGGAATGAAAAAGGGTAGGTCAAGAGAAAATGTCCAATAAAAAACCACCAAAATGGGTTGTATCCCCAGTGGAGTCGCCAATTTTGTTATCGGATAAATCGATAGGTGCAGACACTAACAGATCTCCCTAGATCCACCTAGATCTAGAACCAAATAGGACAGGACACGATTCTTTCCCTAAGTTGCAATCATTGAATCTACTACTAAGAAGGAATGAGTGACATACCTTTATATCGCTTCCTTAGGTCTTTGTTACTCCCTCTTCACTACGGTGCTCTCATGAAATTAGGTCCAAGACAACACAAACCAACCAAAGTGAAGATAGCAAATTATATTCAATGTCATCCTATGCATATGATCAAGGAGTTATGTCATAAAATAAGAGTGATTTTATGGGAAATTGACATGTCGCTGTGTTATATTAAATGAAAGTAGAAGATACAACTGGATCGCCTTGATGTCGCAAGCTTCCTTTCAGTGACCCTTGGTTCCAACACACACACTTGCTCTACACTTGCATGAAGAAGATCCAATACAACTTGATAGACCAAATAGAGTCTTCAAGCTTCTGTCCAAGCAGATTCCTTCACACAATTCTTTCACCAATTCTTGATTCAATATTGCTTAACCTTTTCCATGAGAAACCTTTCAATATATAGGAGAAGGAGAGATGGTTAAATGGATGAGGATGATCCCACTAAATTTGAGAAGTCAGTAGGATGCCAACCATGCGAATGCCAACTCATTTTCTAAAAGATTCCCTTCTAGAACCTTCGTGACCTCTTCTCTTTTCCAAGCTTTGAAACAAGTTCGCACCCTACCTATAGAGCCGACTACGAATAGTTTGCACCCTAAGTTTGGGTTGCCTGCGAGAATGAAGGATTTTTGCACCTTGTGATATAGGTAATCTGTGAACTCATCTTAAAAATGTGTTTATTGGAAGAAGACAGCAGTCACTTTTCTCAGGCAAAAAGTCCTTGTGGGTGCCTGAACACATCACTTGTAGAGACATCACTAGAGTGACCAAAATCATGTGTAACAACACTGCGCACTGATGAGCATCACCAATAGTTGCAGTCCTACTACAAACTAACAGAGGAAGACTTAGAAGATATTACTAAGGAGTGGTCAGCATACCTCGTTATCCCAGCTAACCCCGCAGAGTTTTCTGATGTTGATAGTCTAGAAGTCGTGCACGATACACCTAGACAGAGAAAGACCAAGAAGAATGAAGAAGCCCAGGATGTCCACAACACTTCAGCACAGACTCCCTCTATCTCACCCGAGCGCGGAGGTGATGGTGAAGAGATATATGGCACTGAAGTCGAACAGAAGAATGACAAGGTCACACTGCCAAGAGATGAAGATGATCCCTCAAAGAAAACAAAGATTTCCCCTTTGAAACCTTATTCAAGGAAGAAAATGAAAGCAACTAGAACCAAGTTTGAGACCACCCTAACCTCATATGACTTTGACTTCATCGTCGTTGCACTGAACGATGCTTAGTTGGAGATAAAAAAGAAGTAGGAAGACAAGCAGGAGGATATGTTTAGTCGGATCAAGGTCGAATTTCCAGAAGTGCAGTAGGCCCTACAGTCCAGCCGCGCAGTACCCACTACGCCCCTAACGGCTATTCAAAATTTTTAGGATTCTGGGCATGAGAGCCCAACTCAGGTTGTTGGAATACGTGGTCCACATGTGGGATGTGTACCAACAGTTATTTCACATGGGAGTCCATACACTGACCCTAGATATTGGGGATATCTATTTTCTAACAGGGTTGTCATGGCATGGAGACCATGCTACTTTGATCGGAGGCAAAGGCGAAGGGCTCCCTATGAGTGAGTATTGTCGTCAGTATTGTGTTCATGAGGCAGAGAGGAGCAAGGGTAAGGTTTCCATTTGGGGGGTCCAAGATCTGAAACTATGGACCATTTTGTTTACTATTGCACACATGGCTGGGAGCGCGGCTCTGCACATGGCTCTCTAGAGATATTTCCAATATTCCATAGAGTGCACAGAGCCTGGGGTCTTCAACTGGTCGGATGTAGTTCTCCGCAGTATGAAGAGACAATTGACGAAGTGCAGAAAGGGTGACTTGAAGCAGTTTGGGTACAGATCACTTTTGGTGTCATTCTTCCTCGAGAGAGTCCCACTGCTATGACTACAGGTTGATTCGGGTTTACTGACCCCACAGGATCTGAGGATTTTGAGGTGGTGAAACCTCATGGCTCGACATGTATCAGAGCCCATAATCAAGTATAATGATTCATTTTTCGACTGGTTGAGGCCCCAGATGCTGATGATTGATGACTACGCATATGTTGGTTTAGATTTTCGAGGCGATCCAGATTTGGCCCTATCTGAGGATGCTCAGTGGGGTGACTTAGGTAAGAAGTATACATTTTGTTATTTTAAATTTTTTTTGTAAATTTTGTCATATGAAATGTTTTTATGTTTATCCAAGAACTAATCAAGAAATCTCTTTTTCATGACACAGATGTGGGGCCATATCGACCTCCAGGAACGTCTCACATTCAACGACGAGGAGAAGCGGCTCCAGTGGTGAGATGGGATGTCGAAGACTATGAGGCAGTGGAGAAGAACTTGGTGGAGTTGACCGCGGACATCCCAGATATTGCTATTAGGGAGATCCTGAGACATTACCAGCGCCATACTGTGGGCGTGTCTGAGTCTATCAGTCGACTGCTTCATAGGTTAGCTCGAGAGGTTGTGTTTTATCGTGAGCATCATCCGTGACGCTACTTTGTAGAATCTATGGGCTTTGTATTTTGATATTTTGATCCTTCGACAAAAACTTTTTGTAAAAACTTTTGATAATTATATACATATATACGGCTTCTACCGGCTTATTTTGTGTTGTGTTATACATGTGATGTGTGATTGGTTTATAAATGTCCCAAATGTCTGTCTAACACATAGTTAGCTAATGCATCAGCCAATGTATTTAGACATCTATGAATGTGATGATATTCAATATAATCAAAATAATGTTCCAAGAGGCAAATTGTTAAATATACCCGTAATAAAGTAGGACTTTGGATAGCATAGATGTTACTTAACTGTAGTACTACTAGTTTCAAATCGAGTCATATAACCAAGTGACGGATACCAATCAAAATAGCATCAATCAACGATTCGATGACGATGCTATATTCTGCAATATTGTTGGTCGCACGACCGAGGCACACACCTCGTAGACTGATAAGTTCTCTTGTAGGGGCATAAATTTCCCATGAAACAGAAGCAAGGTTCTGAGTACTATGGCTAGCTCCATCGGTGAAGCTAATGTGGGGTGATGAAAACTCTGACATCTAGAAACCAAGCACAACGCAAGATAAGCGGTCAAGGGCAGAGACCAAATAATGAAAAAGCACACAAAAATTATGATACAATAAAATACAGGCACTCATGCACAGGTGATCTTAAGCATAGTACTTCTTTAAGTACAACCCATTTCTGGGTTCACTCAAAGGCATACCGTCGTAGTCCACTAACTCGTAGGCTCCTTTCTCCAAAACTCGTCTAACGACATAAGGCCCTCGCCACATAGCTTCAAATGTTTCAGCTCCTAGCATATCCTGATCTTGTTCGTAAAGGAGAACCAGATCACCTTCAGAGAAAACGCATGGCTTGACATGTTTTTCATATTGGGCTTTGATGCATTTCTTCTGGGCTTCTATAACTAGGGTGGCGTCGCGATGGGTTTCGTCTAATTGCATGAGATACAACATATGTTCTTATTTGGTAGAAGTGTTTGGGAGGAGTTTGACGGCTAGTTTTAGGAAGGGTATCTCACATTCAATCAACAAGATGGCTTCTAGACCATAGACTAACTGGAATGGTGTAAACCTGGTAGTAGACTTAATGGATGTCCGGTTAGCTCACAATGCAAAAAAGAACATCGTGTGCCAACTCATTTTGTGAATCCCTATCATTCATCGAAGCATGGTAATGAGGATTTTGTTTATTTCTTCAACTTGGCCATTGTCTTGTGGGTAATAAGGTGTTGAGTTTTCATGGTGAAGACCCAACTTTTCAGTGAGTTCATACATCATGAATTTTCTAAAGTGGCTACCATGGTCAGTAACGATAGCTTGAGGAACACCAAACCGAGCAATGATGTGATTGAATATAAATAATGTTGCAATCCTTCCAGTATTGTTGAATGTTGGCACTACCTCAGCCCATTTCGTAAAATAATCTATGGCTACAATAATGTAACCATGCCCCCCGGTCGAGTGAGGGTGACATGTCATGAAATCGATACCCCATTTCTCAAAAGGACCAATGGAGACCACAGGGTGTATAGGAGTAGGGTGTGATCGTATTTTATTGTTGTAGGTTTGGCAAGCATGACATTTTTGGATGGCAATTATGCAATCATTGAATAAAGAAGGCCAAAAATACCCTGCTCGTAAGATCTTTTGGAAAATAGCATAACCAGACATGTGACCACCACAGGCTCTAGAATGGCAATCATTTAGGGCTTTCATGGCTTCGTCAAATTTGAGGCAGCATCGAAAAACAGAGTCAATCCCATGACAATAAAGAGTATCACTGAGGATAATATACTGACGGGCTTGGTAGCATATTCGAAGGTGGTCAATGCTAGACAAATTGGGCTGGAAAGTCTGGGTTTGGAGATATATGATGATATCTCTGTACCAAAGGTCATCAGAACTAATCAAGAAAAGGGATTCATCGGGTAATGAATCTGCTACTACATTTTCCGTCTTAGAGCAGGGAAGGTCGCATATCAACTTGGAAAACACCAAGGATTTCTTGGACTTAAGACGTTCGAATTCTAAGTCAAACTACTGTAGTATTATGATCCATTTGGATTATTTTCCCCCTAGAAATTGGCGTGTAAGAATGTGTTTCATAGGGTTGCAGTTAGAAATTACTGTAGTTTTGCAAGAAAGGATATAGTGTCGGAAAAGTAGAACAGCTTAGACGGCTGCCAAGGCCAGTTTTTCAACATGTAAATACTTGGTTTTGGTAGTCGTGAGACTCTGACTCAAGCAATAGATGACATGTTCATCATGAGAATCATCCTCCTGGACGAGAACCATAGCAATGGTATAGTCCAAGGCTGCGAGTTAAAGGAAATAATCCCGACTGTAATCAGGTGGGAAGAGTAGCGGGGTACGTGTCAAAGACAATTTCAAAGATTTGAAAGATTTGTTGGCAGTGGTATCCCATATGAACTCAGAACCTTTCTTGAGTAGTCGCGTAAATCCAAGAGTTAGCTCAGTATAGTTCAGGATGAAACGATAGAGAAAGTTTGCCTACCCTTGCAAACATTTTAACTGGTGAAGTGAGGAAGGAGGAGGGAGATTGAGAATTGCCTCAACCTTCAAAGGATCTACCCTGATCCCCTTACATGAAACAATAAAGCCCAGAAGTCAGACAGATTCTATGCAAAAAACACATTTGTGGGGATTCAAGCGTATATGGTAAAACCAACATCGAAGGAAAATGGCGCGGAGGTGTATTGGATGATCTACACGGTGCATGGAATGAGCGGGTAGGTCATCTAGATATGGCTGCACAATGTTCTTTATATCATGAAAGGCGTAAGACATAGCACATTGAAAATTTGCGATGGCATTCTTTAAACCAAATGGAAGTTTCTGGTAGGCGAAAGTTCCCCAAGGACAAATAAAAGCGGTCTTATGTTGGTTCGTGGGAACGATATTGATTTGATTATATCTGGAGAAACCATCCATCAGAGAGAAGATTTCACTTCCGACACAATCGTCGACAATCTGGTCAATGAAGGGGGTAGAAAAGCTGTAGGATAAGCTTTGTTAATGTCCCTATAATCAATGCACACATGGATTGTGCCTTATTTCCTGTCAATCAAAACAAGATTGGAAACCCAGTCAGTTAGAGCCACAGGGTAAATAAAGCCAGCTTTGAGAAGTTTCTCAACTTCAAGCTTGATAGTGGCTACTTTACGTGGGTGGACCGGATGAAGTCATTGCCGGATAGGTTTAGCGCCTAGTTATGTCTTAATCTCATGCACCACAATGTCGGGGTCAATCCACAGCATTTCTTCATAGCTCCATGCGAAGACATCACGAAACTCTTGGAAAAGAGACTTGTAGGTGACAACTTCGTCATGGGAACACGAAGCTCCAATATGCACATTTTCAACAACTCCAGGTTTTATGGATATGTCAAGGGGGATGGTGGGTGAGATATTACTTAAGTTCCCTTCGTAGAACATGTCATGTGTAGACTTGGGAATGGTAGAAATGATGACAACGATCAACAGGGTCGAGAGTTGTCGGTAACCCTTGATGGTGTGTTCTTCTAGGAAGAGGATGGAACGATGATGTCTATCATCCCAAGGTGTATATTCCACGGACATAACAGACATAATCATCTCATCTGTAGGAAAAATGATGCAGAATTGATCTGGAGATAAATCACCAAGAGAGGGGGTTGCTGATTAAATGTCTTGATAAGAGGATTTGACTGGACTCAAAGGCATTTCGTTGCCATAATGAAGATGATTGTTGGGGTTGGGTACCATCCACAGATCGTAATACGTAGGAGTTACATGAACAGAGGTGGATATCATGTTGATCAATGTGACAAATAGATGTGGGACATCGGGTGGTGGAATGGGGAAAGTACCCATCAAAGAGGAATCTTTAAGAAGACCCACACTGACATTCTCATATCTAGGGGGGGTTTTGCAATGAAAGGTACGTTGTCGGTACGTGCATCAGAGTGAAAGAAGGCCAATTGGTCGACGGTAACTACTTTTCCTTGATGTGGGAAACACATGACATGGAAAAGAGTGGACAGAACTACATGCATGGAATTGATCCAGCTACCGCCAAGTAGAAGGTTGTAATCGAGAGGAGCGTCAAAGACCTCCACTTCAACGTTGATCGTTTTTCCTTCTAACGTAAAAGGCAACGAAGGGAGGACACCATAAGGCTTAAAACCAGAGCCATTGAAGGCTTTGAGCGTGTTGTGGGATTCAGTCAAAGGAGGAGATCCAATGTCTTTCCAGTAGGTAATAGACATGACACACGTCGAGGCACCCTCATCAATAACTGTTCTACAAAT
This sequence comes from Picea mariana, assembly GCA_032191745.1. Lineage (NCBI taxonomy): Eukaryota > Viridiplantae > Streptophyta > Pinopsida > Pinales > Pinaceae > Picea > Picea mariana. Next base: position 21,668 of record JASDQU010280399.1, read on the forward strand.
GTTTTTGTCGGAGACAATAACTTGTATTTGGAATGCAAGTTGAGGGGGTAGCCTTGGAATGTGATCTTCCAAGTCAAAAATTATTAAATTCATATCTATAGGGTCAATTCCACCAATATCTTTCAACAGTCTCTTCTGTTGTATAGGACAACTCCGAAGGACTTCGAGGGCTAACATCATGGACAGTGCTTGGGCCAAATCTTCGACAATACTGTAGTTCTAGGCAGCATGTGCATGAGGATTGAAAGTCGATTTTTGAACAACACCCTTTGGAGGAGGGCAAAGGACTGTATCTAGGCTCGGTCATTTGAGATGAAGAGGATCGTTGGTAGGTGGAGTCCTGGGAGATGGTTGGACCAACGAAGGAGGTATTGCATCAACCTTCTCTTTGGAGGAAGAATAATCTTTGGCTCGAGTGGTAAGTGTGATGTCATTCTTCTTTGAATCACTTGTACACATTAAGACATAGGATGTATTGGAGGGGGAAGGTTGGTCATGAATGACCAATTGGGCCTGTTGTTGAGAGGGGAAGGGTTGTGATAACACGGCCAGAGTGGGGGGTTTCAGGGTCCCTTGAAGGAACTTAGTAACCTCGGCTCTTCATGGAAAATCCTTGGTGTAGTGATCATCACCATAGATAAGACAAGGTATCTGGGTTTGCGCTTATCCCTATCATCAACAGGTGGTGTTTTGGTTTTCTCAGATTGCGGATTATTTTTATCCTCCTTGTTCTTACCCTTTCCCTTTTTGGATTTATTTTTTTCGGTGGGGGTAGATTGAACAAATTTTACCTCAGA
>JASDQU010280403.1:4222-14748 GCA_032191745.1 Picea mariana
TATGGCCAGAATCGGCTCAACGAGTCTGACGCATTGGTGCTAGTTTCATCTGATTCCAAGAACTTTTATTTTTAGGCCTTCCTGGATCCATTTGGATCACACCTCCCCATTAATACCTTTTGGTCCTCCAAAAGGATATTAACCATTCATCAAGTGTGGGATAGTCCTCCCCACTTGTCCTTTGTCTTTAAATTTTGTCATGTGCACCTGTCGCATCATAATCAATTTCATAATAACCATGAAAACTGAAAGCATATTTTTAGCCATTTGAACTCATTCACATCTTACTGAATTTACTACCATCCATGTAGAAAACATTAGCAATGATAACATCAAAAATATGACTGAAATTGAACCCATATCTTGAAGCAAAGTATGATTGAACTCCCATCCTACAACGATCTCATGTTCATGCTTAAGATCAATTGCTTTACTTTGCACAATTATAGGTGTATTTCTTGCATAATATGCCTTCTTTAATTGTTCCATTGTTAGAAGAGATTGATTTTTTTTTATGTGATGAGCATGTACAACATATTTTGTCCCTTCTTTACTTAAGTGATATTGATTATGTTCTATGTTGAATATTTCTTTGTGATCATATAAATAAGGGCTTCCTAAGACCATTCCACATGTTTCTAGTGGCACCACATCACATGTTACTTCATACACATACTTAAATGTAGATGAAAAATTTATGATACATTTCTTTGTTATGGGAAATTTGTGATCTTTGCTTATCCAATTTAGTGAATAGGGTTTGTGATGCATCTTAGTGTTTAATCCCAATTTATTAACCACTTCTTTGGAAATTAAGTTAGATTGAGATCCACTATCTATCAATGTATTGATCTTAGTATGTTTCATTATGACCCTTATATGAAACAATTTACTTCTAGAATCATAATTGTCACCAATTTTACCTGTCAAACCAATTGTTGTAATTTTAGACTCATCACCTGAATCATACCTCAAGTCTGTTGGTCGTATTGTTTTTGCAACTTTTTGCCTCCCTTTCCTCTCTTTAAACCACTTTAGTCTGTTCTCTAGGTGCAATTTCCAACAATGGTCATCATCATGCCCTTCTTTATTGCAATGCTTGCAAGAGAGATTATCTTCCTTCATTGTCGTTGAATTTTATTTCTTCCCATTCCCTTTTCCTTTTCCATCCTTCTTTGAAGATGATTCCCCTGATACACTAACTCCATTTTTTCCTACTTCAATATACGTTGCTTGGAAAGAAACCTCATCAATATTAGTAGGTCCAAACATAAATACAATATTATGGATATAAGCAGGAAAAACTCCTATATACTTCATAAGAGTTTCTTGTGTAGTTAATGGAACAACTAACATCAAATCCATCTTACGAAATTCATCTGTGTATTCCTTCACTGACCGTCCTTTCCTTAAATTAATACTTTTCCATTTGATTAAAAAAATTTCCTTATATCCCAATGGATAGAACCATTTTCTAAGTGTGGAAATAAAATCATGCCATGATGGAAAAATCTTACCAACTTGTTGAGTTCCATGTTGCATTTTACTTTTCCACTAGATGAGAGTTGATCTTTCAAGAGGAAGCGATACCAATATGATTTTGGTTGCCTAATCTTTGATTTGTTGCACATTACAATATACCTCCATCTGTCTAACCCAGTTATCAAGTTTATCAACATTAATTTTGCCAACATACATAGGTAAAACAAATTTTACATCAAGTTTAGGTAATCACATATCAGGATTATGTTTATGAGAATGTTTTCTTGCAGTAGAAGTTGAACTTGTACTTGAAGAATAAGAAGATTATGGAGATGATCAAGGATGTGAAGGAGGAGTTTTAGGAGGGTCCTCTCCTTCTTCACTTTTGGCTTGCTTTGAAGATTCCCCTTGAACCCATCTCTTTTGTTCCAAGTAATCATCATACAACACTTTTATCATCTCCGGCATGGCAAAGAAAGTTATTTGAAAATCTCTTTCGGTTTGAGAAAGTCCTTCTTTCGATGCCATCTTCTCGCTTTGGAATGTCCTCTTTCTTGATCCAATCTCAGGATATCCTTCTTCAAGCTCACCTTCACCACGACTTAGCTTTTCCTTGGTAATCATGAAAACTCAAACAACCAACTGTCAACCTGCTCCGATACCACTTGATCTAAAAATGATCTTTTAAAGACTTGGTTAAGTTTATGCATGAGTTGATTTACCATATAGGAATTAGGAGAATAAGATTAATCAAAAAATGTTGCAACCATATGAACACATAAATAACAACAAATGAACAATAAGAACATCAAAAGATAACAACAAGCTTGATAATAGACTTCAACACAATTTTTCCTACATCTTCAGGCCTTTATCTTAGTGGGGAAGGCTTATTATTAATCTTAAATCTTTAAGATCACAAAAGAAAGGATTACATATCAACTTCTGAAACCACCTTTCATATATGAAACTTCTGGACAGAAACAGACATCACCATTGGATGAAACGGGAAATTTTGAGACATTTGAGTATGAAGTTGGTTATGCTTGGCTTGACAACTTCATATCTGGAACCACTTTTTTGTTTGGCTACTCGGATGCAAAAATAGAATCCATATTCAGACGCCCCTCGAAATTATACAACTTTTGAGTATAAAGTCAACCTGGTTGTCAAGGAACCTTATTTTATCACTAAAGGCTCAAGGAATTGACTTTTTAGCCCAAGTAGGGAATCAGGCTATGGAGAACACAAGGAACTCAATATGGAAAAGGCTTAGGAACTATGCTTAGAAGGGGAACTTAAAGAGGAGTGGAATAATTATGTTAAAGGTCTAGTGGGATCGGGCTTTGAGTTGAACAATGAAAAAGATTTACTTATGTGGTCTTGGGATACTAAAGGAGGTCAAGTGTTAGCAAAACAATCATATGAAGCCTAGTTGGTGGAGATAGTAGTGGAAGACTCAATTATCTGGTACAGTGATTTATGGAGGTGGAAGGCGCCTTTAAAAATTAAACTTTTTATTTGGCTCTTGCTTGAACAGAGAATACTCACTTGGGAGATTCTATGTAAAAGAGGTTTTCTAGGGCCAAGCAGATGTGTATTATGTGGGACCCATGAGGAGAATATGAAACACCTTTTTGTTGATTGTAGCTTCATAAAAAGCATTTGGAATTCAATACAAAAGGATTTAAAATTTGAGAGAGCCTAGGAAGGAGAGAAGGTGGTAGAATTCTTTGAAACTGGATAAAAAAAAGGGAGAACTGGACAAAATTACCTGTGTATATCTGTTGGGAGGTGTGGAAACATAGAAATATTGTTATTTTTTAATATCATCTGCTAAATAGGGTTAAAATGTGTAACAATATTCTATATCATTTGGGAGAAACAAAAGAAACAAACTCTCCTAAGGTTAGTAGGATAGATAGGCCATCCCTTATAGATTGGAACTTGGCAGTGGGATTTTTTGACTATGCTTCTTAGACTAGGGGAGAAAAGTGTGGGGATGAGGCAGTGATAAAATGTCTAGAGTTAATCATTTTCAGGCTTAAAATGAGTTGTGGAAGTCGTACTAATACTAGGGGAGAATTGTTAGCTATGTGTTGTTTACTTTACTTTGCTTTCTACAAAAAGATAACAATCTTACACTTGGTTGGTGATTCAAATGTTATTATTGAGTGGTTTAATAATGTGAATGATTTACAAGTGATCTCACTTCTTCCTTGGATGAGAAGAATCATAGTGTTGAGAGGGAACTTTATTCAACTAAAATCTCAACATATTTATAGAGCATACAATCAGGAAGTAGACCAGCTTTCAAAAGCATCTCTTTTACTTGAAGAGGAGGGCATTTTCTATGTAGGGTTCTGAAGGAGAAGAAGAAAATTTTGAAAGGATGGAAAATAATTAAGATAGTATTTTTGTAAAGGAAAAGACTCAGATCTTTTTGTTCCTTTGGACTGGATAGGTTTTATTTGAGGATATTTGATATAGATTTTGATACTTAATGTATCTAGCACAGATGATGTAATATAATATATTAAAGAGGATGCACTGTCTGTAGTGCTAGAGGATCTGGCAGTATCTGATCCATTTTGTTAGTATTGTAACCAAAAGGTTATATTATCTTAATATAAGTTTTTTTCTTATCTTAAAAAATTCTACCTTCTTCTGAACAGTACCTCAGGGCCTCCCCTTGGCATGAATCCCAATGTTGTGCCCTATCAAATCTATACAGTTTGTTCAGTCTCAATTTGCATGCCCAAAAAAATCATTTTTTCTCGATTTCCAAGCCTGGCTAAATAAGATAGACTCCTCCAAATTTAGGGAAAATTGCCAAACTTAGCACTAGTTAGCCAGATTTAGAGATATTCTGTTAGGTTTAGAGGATCTCCACCATATTTGGTGGAACCGCCAGATTTGGAGGAATCCGCCATATTTGGTTGACCTTCTAGAAGGTACCACATGTCACCTCCGTACGGTGCCATATGTCACTTTTTTATTGGGCCAAATCACCCCTAAAAAATCCAAAAATGACTAGCATGTGTCAGCCTATGGTGCTGCCATGTCTCAAGTTGATGTCATCATGACGTACTATTGACGTCATCCGTTGACTTTTCCCTATTGACTTTGACTTTTTGCCTATTTAACCTGAACTTGAAATCACGATAACTTTCGCATACAGTGTCCATTTTTAGAAAACAATTGTTATTGGATAAATTGGTAGGTGCGGACACTAACTCATCTCCCTAGATCCACCTAGATCTAGAACAAAACACACCAGAACATGACACTTTCCTTAAGTTTTAAATATTGAATTTACTAACTAAAGAGAGATAGGTGACATATTGTTTAAATGTCGCTTCCTCTCGCCATTGCCATCCTAGATCCGTTCCAACGCTCATACAACGATGAACCTGCAAAAGAACGCAACCAACCAAAGTGAAAGTAATAGCATAAACTCAATATAAACCTATGTATGTGATCAAGGAATCATACAATAAAACACGACAAGCTTTATAGGAAAGAATCGTATTACTGTATCATATTAAATGTGAAAGAGAGATTACAACCATGGCCTTGATGTCGTAAGGTCCCTTCCAACTGTCCTTCGTTCCCCACACACTTCCATTCCAAGAATTCTGAGAACACAGATCTGATAATATTCACAATCTATCTTGACAAAGGCAAAACTCAAAGACACTCCAACCAAGCTAATAATTCCAAGCCAAATTCAACTTAGCCCTTCTCCATGAGAGTTCCTCTTCTTTTATAAGCTGAAGAGGATAAGGTGAGGAGGTTAGGATGATCCCACTAAATCATGAAAGAGAGTAAGATCCAAACCGTTCAGATGCCACCTCACCATGGAAGTTTCTCCTTCTAGAAGCATTGAGAAGATGCTTGTTTTTCCCACGTATGAGCATTCTTGCACCCTGCCTATAGAGAAAACTACGAACTCCTCATGACCTAGCTATGATGCAGCCTACAAGAATCAGGCATTCTCGCACCCTAGCTATAATGCAGCCTGCGAAATTCCTTTTTTATAGGGTTTTTACAAAGGAAAATGCAACTTCTTTTCTCAGGAAAAGTTCTTCTCCCTTCCTTCTTCAGGAACTCAGGCCACTGACCTCTCTGAAGGCAACATATAGGTTTACATCATTAACAGTCATAGGGATGACGAAAATAATGTGTAACAGAGAGCCCCCCAAAGTATGAAGGTAGAACAGAGTGATAGCTGAAATACTTTGTCGAGTGTGTGTAGGGAACAAGGAACAGTCGGTCAGAAACCTGCCAACAAACAAGAAAATACAGTACAATAATATATCATCACTGAAGTAGGCATTCCCATACTCAGAATACAAATGACTCAAATCATAAATGTCGACATGTGAAGATCCACGTCAAGTAAGATAGGTCATGGCCACCAAACATACACTGTGGATCCATGCCGATATGACTCAAATCTAAACATAGCCACCAAAAATACAATGTGGATCTATGTGTTAAGGACTCAAATTTGAACATAGCCATGAGACATACAATGTCGATCTATGCAATAGTACAAACTGAATATACTCCAACGCAACCTGAATCTGTCAGAAAAGATTCAGGGTCTTCATCTCCAACACTCTATAGTACAAATCTAACCATGTGAATACATGTGTCGAAGTCGAACATGGTAGAAACCACTTGATTACCGGTCATTAGTGTATACTGTTAACAAGTGCGAGAGAAATCACCATTAATGTCAATGACTCCCAAGGTACACTAGTACAATCCAACGAATGTGAATCAATGAGTTGGGGTCGAACACTCAACGAAATCTCTCGATCAGGGGTCGACAATGAAAATCCATTGTCGAAAGTGAGGAAACCTACCATTGAGGCATGCAAGTTCCAAGGTACCAATTGGTTTCTAAGTCTAATTCCTAGATAATGAGTTGAAGTCGACAGGAAAATACTTGTCACAGGAAGGCCTTAATTTATCCCACATCAATGACATGAAACAAGTAACAAGATTTGATGTAGATCAGAGTAACAAGTGATTCAGGACTGACTCAGGGATGGTTGACGTAATAGAAGGCTTTAAGGACTGCAAAAATGGCCGACGCAATAGAAGGCTTTTCGGGTTGGACATCTTTTTGAACATATTGACAACACGACAACTGTCTTGGAAACATTGACTCAACAACATGGATCACTGACCAATTTATAATCTTATAAAGGAGTATGATCAAGATACAAGCGTATTTTCTAACCTAGATGCAAGGCGATTGAAAGGCTGGCATGTTCAAAACCAACTCTTCCACGGAATACAGGTTTATACACATTTCTTTCCCAATTTTTCCCCCACCATTTCTGGCGAGTACCTCTTTATTTTTACACAAGATTGAGGAGGATAACATATGCTTGTAATGTAAGCTCATCCTTCGGATGAGTCCCTTGGAGTATGTTTAACGAACCCTAGGAAGGAGTGGTTCGGTCCCATATAGGCCTTTCGATGTTTGTTTTACGAGTCCAAAGAAAGAAAACTCAGGGGTTTTTCATGTTTATAGAGTCTGAAAAACACTTAAAGAGAACTCTCTCAGTTCCATTTTCATAAAATAGTCTGATGAGACCAAAAAAGAGATAAACTATCGCTTAACAGATCTTTTCTTCAAATACTTTAATGAGTGTGAAAAGAACAAGATCGCTCGGCAATCTTTTCATGTTTAGAGAGTCTAAAAAGAGCTTAAAGGGAACTCCAGGGGGTTCCTTTTTCGTATAACCTTTACGAGTCCGAAAAAGTGACAAAAGTATACTCAGTTGCATTCTCATTGATTTACGAGCATGAGAAAGAAAAATACTAAGCTCAGTAACTTATTCTTATGTATTTACGAGCATGAGAAAGAACAAAGACTAAGCTCGAGATTGTTTTCACTTTTACACAAGATTTAAAACAAAACAAAACTATGCTTGGGATAGATTTTAATTTTTACACAAGATTAAAAACTAAACAAAACTATGCTTGGACCTGGTTTCATTTTTACACAAGCTTGAACCAGAGAAAACTATGCTTGAGGTAGCTGGTTTCATTTTTACACAATCTTGAACCATAGAAAACTATGTTTGCGAATTCCCAACGCATGGTTGGTACTTAGCCCCCAGCTTAAGAAGCTAGTGACTCTAACTTCAGCATGAAGTCCAGAGGCTGTAAGTAATGTCCCCCAAGCTTCATTTCATCCAACGACAAAGGAGGAGGAAATGAAGCTTCAAATACTAGACGAAGGACTTGACTCAAACAGAGAGGGGAAAACTATTTCATTTTTTAACGAGCTTGACATAGAAACAAGAANTTAACGAGGTTGCCACAGAGACTAAAAAAACTATCCTCGTAAGTGGTTTCATTTTTTAACGAGCTTGAAATTAGAAAACTATGCTCAAAGACCTTTGTTTCATTTTTTAACGAGGTTGCATCAGAGATGAAAAAACTATCCTCGAAAGTCTCTCTTCTTGATCATGGATTCCAAGAGAACATGCTCCGGAATGACACCATTTCATGGGAAAAAACTCGGTCATGTCTTCCAAGAGGTCTTCACTGGAAGGAAGAAACACACTCTGGAAGAACACCATGTCGAGGGTCGCGACAGGAGTAAAGAGATCAGGCTCTAACAACCCTATCGAAGAGATCACCATGTCAACTACTGGATCTAAGTCATAAGAAGTTGAAGCCATGGGTGACAATGCCACATAATTGACCTGTGGCAGGGGAGATACCATCTGCATATAAGAACCATTTAGGGAGGCAATCCATGTTGGCAAAAGTTTATCAGGCAGCGTATGCTTGTCATTGATGGAAAGTACAACAGTGAAGATGGAATGAGTACAGGAAGAATGTAATAGATGGGCATCAGAAGTATTTTAGGAAGACGTTGCATAGCAAGATCGATAAGTTTAGAAGAGATAGTGCAGAGGACTGTTGGCAGGATTAACAGGCAAAGTAAGCTTGCAAAGTGAGGTTGTCATTGATGGCAGGATCAGAGTGTGCATCGATGGAAAAACAGGAACAAAGTAAGCTCAAGAGAGATAGTGTACTCAGGATCTCAGGCGGATCAAAGGTCGAGGCCTTTGACACTTATAAATTCTTCTAAGTAAGGAGGATGCATAAGCTCGGGCGGAGAAGCGCAGTGATAATGGAAGAGGAGGAGAAACAGTGAATGTTGGATCCTATTCAGAATTCCCGATGACCGTCAGATATGAATTCAGAGAGGAGTGGCACGCAGTAGACGAGAACAGATCTCGGGCATTTGATCTAAGCACAGGGTACACCATCGTTGGATCGGGGAGGACCTACACGTTCATTACACAACAAAATGGCGAAATCACGAAGCGGTGAAATCGTGAAGTGGTGAAATCGTGAGAAGATCTGGGGTATCTACGAAGGCTCAATAGCCGTTAGATATGGTGAAGCTGCAAGGCAGATAAGTCCAAGAGTCATCCAACTATCCAAAGCTATGAAGGAATCCTAACCATCCATCTGGTATAGTTGTAGACTGTTGATCAAGAGGACGCGTGGCAAAATATTAGAGCACCATAAAGACTCCATTTCAGAGTTTTGCAAGTCGTGAAATCCAAAGGAAAGAGGTTCAAACTCATGATATGCGAGATCACGAAAAGATCTTGACCATCAGATCACCAAGGATTCTGGACCGTCGATCTAAGTTCCATTTCGGAGCTTCGCCTATCGCGACTTGGAATGACAAGAACCCACATCTAAGGAACCGCGAGATGCGAGATTACGAAAAGATCAGGATCGTCAGATCACCTAGAACGTGGACCATCGATCTGAGCTCCATCTCGGAGTTTTTCCCTATCATGACTTGGAGTGATGAGAGCCTCCATCTAAGGAACAGTGAGATGCGAGATCGTGAAAATATCTGGACCGTTGATCAGGGTCAATGAAGATCATGAGTTCGCAGCACCTTTTAGTGTAGACAGTGGTCACTGCCTATGGTCACGTGGAGGAAGGAGCTAGCACAGAAAAGCTCCGTTTTGGAGTTTCAGAACTCACGACATGAAGATTCAAGATGCCTCATCGCAGAATCTCCGAATGGCGAAAGTGCGAAACACATAAATCACGACAATATTCTTCAGAGCTAATCCAACGGTGCAGATGAAACTGAAGGAGATCAGAGGGCTACTGTAGCACAACATAGTATAACTGCTAGAAACCACTGATGGTTCCAGCGAGAGGACTTGAAGATAAATGGGATGATTGACAGAGAAGGTATAGAGCCGCTGAGAATCTTCAAGAGGAATGAAGATGTTTGTGAAGGTGATGGACAACTAGATGGGCATTGAGGCCTGTAACTGAAACAGAGAAGGTGAGATCGACTTCCATAGAGAAGATGAAGAGTCTCAACTTCCAGAGAGGCTGAGGAATCTCAGCATAACACCCAGTGATGTTGAACGCATGTGAAAATAGCCAGAGAAGCTGAAGAGTCACGATGATGATCACGCAGAACACTTGAGATGTTGAGGAGATTAGCGTGGCATGAGCATGCAGAGGAATTGTGAATATTTCATGCACAAAATGCACAGAAGCTACAGATATACGGTACAGAGAAGAGAAGAGGGGGTTGTTGTTGGAGGTTGCTGTGATTGTTGTTGGTGAAGATGATTCATGTGTGAAGAAGGAGGAGAGTGCAGCAGCTAAAGAGCTCAGAAGAGGAACTGTACAGTGAATGGACATGGTGCACAGAGCATAAAAAGTGGAAAAACAGACAGTGGAAGTGATGTTTGCAGAAAGGAAATGAGGTAGACAAAGCAACGAAATACAGCAGAACAGTGATGAGTCTGGTAAGCCATTGTTGAACATCATATCACTATAATAAGTTTCAGTAGAAAATATTTATATTTCAGGGTGGTTGGGAGGAGCTAGGGAGAGACTTGTGTCCTCAAAGGTTCAAGTGGGTGCTTGAACACAGGGAGTTGGTGCTTCCTTCTAGTTGGTGCTAGAAAAACCAGGGAGTTGGTGCTTCCTTCTAGTTGGTGCTAGAGAAACTAGGG
>JASDQU010280410.1:0-14748 GCA_032191745.1 Picea mariana
CGCAAGAAACTCTCACAACTAGAACATGACGACCTGACAAGAACAAGAATGACTACCCGCCCGTCCTACCCTGCAATGGTTAGGACCTCCAGGACACATAAGCAATGCTCAAGCCCAAGTTCCCATCGATTTTGACCATTTAAGGTCTCAGGGTTGGCGACAGTTCTGAGGAACAAGGAGGTGTCTACATCCCCTCCCGAAACAACAAGTCCAAGCTGACTAAGCTAATGACAACATCAAGATCGTCCAGGGCACCTTCTCCCACTAAAAAGAATCAAATTTCATAAATCCTTCAAGAATATTTAAAGTTGACCTTAATATAGTATTTTACATAAATTAGACATTGAAAAGTTTTATTTACGCCCATAATGGAACACTATGTTATCTTAAATACAGTAGCATATTATACACACTTACACACTAACTCTTACAGTAAGGGAATCTAATGAAGGAATTATCTCATGAAGGTATAACTTTGACTACATACTTTCGATAAAAATCAAAATTTTAAAGGTTTTCAAAAATAATTAAAAAGGTAATTTATTTAACATAAAAATTGTCATATCTGACATTAGAATCTAATGATAAATTTAACTTGAAATCTCGCCTCCAATAAAATTTTATATCTTTTTAATAATATGTAAAGATAACCAAATTATTTTACTTAGGACGAACATTGGTATCGCAATCAACCGTAAAACTAAGTCTATTAGAGGATAGCCTTAAACAAATTCATTTGTGCAATTCTAAATTACAAGTGACAACAAAGTACCATCTAAATCACCATTTAAAGAATCATTACTAAACAAGTCTAAATATTCGACTGGATTAATAATTAAAATATAATTAATCATTAATTAAAATCTAGCTAGTCTGTCAATTTATAAACTAGCCATTCATTATAGATTGCAATATTTTTAATTAGAAATGAATGAAGCATGTACCCAACACCACATAAGATGACAAGGCAGGTTAGAAAAATTAAGAATTTGTACTTAGCTTAAGGGACATTACATTTTATATAGTATCCAATGACATAAACAAAAAACCCTCTTTTCCTTTTTAACTCAACCTATATTAATTTAGCTATGGAAATTTATATCATTGGAAGATAAAGGTAAGTGTAGTTTGAACCAATCTACTCATAACAAGGATTATAAAACCACCTTTATTTTGGTCAACATATGATAAATTCAATTCCACAACTTAGGTGCGGGAATAATATTAGCAGCCCAACCATTATGCCAAGTAAAAAGCATCTAAAACATCAACAAGAAAACTAAAGGCTGTGCGTGCATGCCAAAAAATCAATTTGTCAACTATGAGTGCATGCCAGAAAATCAAGAATCAATTGGGCAACTATCAATTTGGCAACTATCAGAAAACAAGAATCAATTTGGCAACTATATCTTGACAGCATTATAGAGAAACCCCTTTTAAAAACGAAAGGTTGTACGTCGGTTTCAAAAACCCAAAGTTGGGCTGAGTTCAACTCACTCACTAAACGGCTGAGTTCGAGAGCACCTAGGTGGAATGTTGAAGTAAGGGATGACATCAATTCATGGGTACCCCGCAGACTCTAGAAATTACTAGAAATGCAGAGTTTAAATGTGGCATGACAGATTTTATTTCTTTGTCCAAAACAATGTATAAACCAAAACGCAGACTCTACCAATCAACGCAGATGCAGAGTTTAATTGGCCAAATTCAATGATGAATCAGACATAAACGAATTCGCCCTTTCATGACTTTTTTTTTTCACACAATTAAACTGATTTCTTGGGGTAATCTGCATGCTCGACCGAAGTGGGGACGGCATTGATCGAACCCAGTAACTGTGTGCAGCATTGACAGCCTTGAATATCACAATGATAATGTAATGGGCGTATTTTTCTTCTGTCAAAGCATTATTTTCATAGAAACGTTATGTTGCATGTTTTTGAAATCTGATCGAGACCTAAGAAATCAGAGTGTGTTAAATATTTTGAGATGTCGTGATAATTGTGATCGCATTTTCTAAAGAGTCGACACGACTGAAGTCTCGGGAGGTTGTATTAAAGTAGCAATGTAACAACAAAAGTTAGCCATTGGCACAATCACAAAGTATTGAACATTTATCAAACAGAAAGCCAGTTAAGTGAAGAAGACACAAGGCAAAGAAAATGCTCAAAAAGAATTCACCCGGGTGTAAATTCGCCCCAAGACATAACACAGGAATAAAGTCGCCCCAAAATTCGCTTAGGTAAGAAAAATAATCTCGCTCAGGAAAAAGAAACTAAAATTATACCCAATAAATAAATTTCAATGAAAACGCCCTGGTAAGATAATCGCTACCTCGGAAAATTACAGTGGAACAATGTGGTAGTGCAGATGAAATTGTAAAATGTTTAATATCAGAAATAGTAAAATCGCCCTTGCACAATTGGTGAAATAATGCAAGGTATATTGCCATTAAAAACAAAATTGCAGAGGACAAATAATTCGCTAGTCATCAAGATTGTGAGCGCAAAGCTAATTATCCATTAATATAAAGGCAGAGTTAAATTATTATCAATGCATAGAACGCCTAGTAAATTTATCCATCAATCTTAAAACATAGTCAAATGTAAAGTCGCAGTGACAGTAAGAGGAACACGAGGATCCAAGGGGAAGTCATTGAGATTACTGTAGAGATAAACCAACAAGGACACGAGGCAAACATCATTCAAGGACAACGGCTCAGGTAGACGGATGATAAGAAATTCCTTCTCTCATCATCCTCACACAGGAAAGTAGGGCATTGAGATCCATAGGTCTTTTAATGCCAAGGCGAGGACCGTAGGTCAGGCTCCTGGCCGACTGCTCAGGCGAGGACTAAGCAGCTAAGGACGAAAGGCAAACAACCAGTAAGGACACAATCAATCTCAGTCAGGTGGTCACGACATGCGGGAAAACAAAGGCCATAGGAAAACAACAACCAGGGAGCTAGGCTATGAAAAGTTCCGTCATCAACTTAAAAAGACATCAGTTTACTTTTCCATTAAAGAAGGAGATCCACGCATAAGTCCTAATGCATTCTACTCTACAAAATAAAAAGAGTGTATCATTGCTTGATCGCTCTCTTCGAATGATGTCCCGTGCTCTGTGCAACTCTCGCTCACCGACCGTCGAGACCTCACCGGTACCTCCCAGCCAATGCTAGGGGTACTCTTCTTGCCCCTTAGCCCCTCGAGCCGCAAAGGGGCCACGCACACTAACCAGAGATTTCGTCTAGCTCCCAACTTGCCTCGCAAGGCCGAGTTACCACTCCTCTCCGAGCTGGGTATCCCAACTCCCACAAGTAAATCAGTCAAGTCGATATTTCTACAACATAATGTTACGCAAACAGAAGATGATCCTTCCTCCTTCTCCTTCCCTCATTTTATAGAGTTTCAAACTTTTTTTCATTCCTAAAATCTCATTTAATTAAAGTTTTAAAAATAAATTCCTAAAATTTTCTCTCCGTACAAGTGTCACACATACCCTTCATTCCTCCGTTATTTAATTTATTTAATTAATTAATTATCTTATTTACCTCACCCACCTAGAGTTACTCCTAGAATCACTCCTAGGTGTCCCCAAATTCCCTTACAGGTTTTAAAGGCTTTCCTTATTATGAAATTGCTAATTCAGTTTAAAATTAGAAAGCTCTTAAATGCAGATTCTTTACTAACTTGACTACGCGCTTTTTCCCTTAAGTTCCCCTTTTTCCATTTTTATATTACCTCTTTTCCCTAGTTTCCTATTTTTTATTTTCCCTCCTTCCCCTTTTTCTTAGAACTAAAAAGGCAAGAGTGGAATTTAACCCCTTTTCACTTTTATCATTAAATTAGTATATTTTAAATTATCCAAAAAGATAAAACAATTAATTCCCTCTTTACATTTTATAACCACAGATTTTGTTTTTTTTATGAATAAATTAATTTCTTACTCCCTTCATGTTACAAGATTTTATGAAGATCATAATTATCATTTAAGTTGTTTTTATTTTAATTATTATTATTTTGTTATTTAATTATTTTTTATTTTTATTTTTTTAAAGGTAGACTAAATTTTACTACTAGCGTAATTTAGACTTAGACCTTAGATTTTGTACAAGGCGACAATTAATTAGGGAAATTGTTTTTTTTTTTTTTAATTACTTAACATGTTATTCGTCTTAGGGCCATCTAGGATCATCCCTCTGTCATCAACAACGCGACGTGCCCTTCAGGACGCACTAGGTGCTCCAAGGGTGCCACTCGCCTCATCTGTTCCTTTGCGCGACGTGCCCTTCAGGACGCACTACGTGCTCCAAGGATGCCACTCGCCTCTTGAATGATTTGGTAGACATCAATAACCCCTGGAGTCAACACTCCTCCAGGTGAACTTGTGGGAGACTAAGGGCTTCTAAGGAATAAGGCCCCTGCCTTATTGCGTGCCCCTTAGAATCATCGTGAGCGACTGTCGCAGTCTGCCCTCACGGCATCGTGGGTCCTCTCGAACTAGGTAATCGTTAACCTACAGTTCGAGCCACATCGGGAGTGCTAGTAGGTTGTGGCAGGGCGGTTGTCCACACCTCTCCCTCAACATTTCTGGTAGTCGTACGTGACCCCCTTACTCCATATGTGAGTCTGGTCGGCAAGCTATCGTGAGCCTGCATCATCAATAAATCATGTCAAAACATATCCATATCATATCATCCAGTCAGATGCATAATATCACAATAAAACAATCAAACCCCCATGGCACACTCCCTGACTCGATCTGGAGTCCAAGGGGTTCCATCGATGCCTCTGCATCCTCAAGGTCCAAAACCCTGCACACTCAGTAAAACCAAGTCAATAGCACTTGTCTATGTGAATGTAGTAAAACAACATGGCATCAACCCATAATGACTCATAATCAAAATCAAAAGTTTTAATAGCATAATAATCTGGATCACTTGCGAGCAAGTGTCCTCAAAGAATAAGTTCGCTCAGTGCGCCAAAGTGGGATGTTACAATTGATCAGGCGGGGGAGCTTGGAAACTTAGATTTCTTCATTTGGGGCATGGTGAGCTATAAAGATAGCAAAGAGAATAGTTATACATAACTCCTCTATTGTCTTCCCATATCAAATACTCTTTATTACCGACATGCATACAACGTTTAAACTTATAGAATGGTAGTTGCTTGCTTGAAAGAAGGGAAGGGCCCAAAAAGAAAAACACGAATTTCCTGTATACAATGTAGATTAACTCAAATTTGGATCACCCGAACAACTAAGTAGCTTTCACAGGTAGTTGGACCAACCTATTGAAGAAGCAGCTGACCCAGTTACGGTAAGACATTCACGCCAGAGGGAATCTAGAAAAATCTTGTGGGTTCGCTCTCCTTTACGTATTGATTAATATTTTTATAATATATGGATCGACTATTAAATTAAACAAAGAAAGGATAATAATCATAGGCATTATAAGATTTGGAGAAGGTAAGGTATACCCAAAAAGGTAAGTTTCAAACCTATAATAATTCCAAAGACAACAACGTACTCCCTCGATAGCCATGACGCTTACATTCTTTGACAGTTGTTTCCACTGACTACATTCTTTGACAGTTGTTTCCACTGTCCAAAATAGTTGTATCATCGTGGCAGAGATCCAGGACAATATTGAGATCCAGTGCCAAGGTAAAATCCAATTGAAGCAGCAACAATAGATCCTCCTGCAACAATAGGTTGAGACCTAAAGGCATCTCGTCACGGTAAGAAATTGCAGAATGTGGTCGCGACCACGAGCCAGAACTCTAAGAGCCTTTGAGCAGAGAAATTTCTGGGAAATCTCATTAATCCATGGCTTCACGTATCCACCCCAAATCTGAGGAATCAAATTAAACATGGCAACCCTGGGCTTTCCCTTCAATTTCAGCGCTAAGATCCGAGGGGTTTATGGTTTAACATAACGCAATAGTAACGTGCTTGCGATCTCGCGGAGGTTTGCAAATGTAAGAAAAATGCATTTTTCACATGTTCGTGTACACGAATTAGGGTATTTTGCAAATTCATGCCTATATGGTTTTGCGGAGAAGCAAACACAAGCCTAACAATTGTTCTTACAATGAATACAATTGTTTCTGTTATGCTATGTCAGTTGTTTAATATTTCCAAATTTACCATTTATAAGGGTCAATTGCTTGCAGATTGTATCAAAACCAGGCTATCTCATCATATAGGCCATAAAATAGCTAATATAGATCTGAGCAGTTGAAGCAGTCGATTCTTCTGTTGTTACGCTCACTACAGGTTCCCATGGCACTGAGAGTGGGACTGCCAACTTCCTAGAGAGCTTCGTTCGTCGTTTGGAGGAGATGTGCACCATTTTCGACTCGCTTGAAGCTGGACTACCAGAACATGGGCTTGCAAGAGAGATGGTGGAGTGCATATTCATTAGGTCGGCCATGTCAAAGAGAGTTATGACTAATATCCCTGAGGATACCACAGAATCCAACGTTGTGGACCTTCCGCTCAACTGTGGTTATGGCAAATGTAGTGTAAGCAGTAACAACATGAATTATGCAAAATATAATATGTTGTGCAACAACAACACCAGATCTTATGAACCAGAATTGGTGGGTCATCATCAATTGGTTCTCAAATGGGATTCTACCCCTTTGGTGTGGGTTTCTTCATGGAAATCACTCTCACCATATGTATCTTGGCATCTTGTAAATATGCAAGCAAACTGTCACCACAGTTACTCCCTCCAACCATTTGCGATGACAAGGGAATCAATCACGAAAATATGAATAATTGGGGAAAGGCGTCGAGCATTGCCGAGGAGGATTGCTTGTGATGGTTGGATGCAAATGCGAGCCTTAGGTTCAAATCTTCAATGGAGAGCAGAGTAGAGTTTGCAGGATGTCCTTTAGGCACCCATACTGTGCAAAGGTTGGATCTGCAGCAAGGTCGGGTATTGTTCTTGGCAAGTGCAGGAGCGCACCTCTCACACTGTGTGTCCATTCAAGACGTTGTGTGTCCATTCAGGTAACATCCTTTCTATGTTTCTCTTGCACAAAATTAGATGGACATCAATAATTTTTTTATTATTCACATTGAAATCTCATATTTAACAAACCATAGAAAATTCAATAGTTCAAAGAACAGGAGAACATGAACCTGGGCGAGTCGTGGTTACTACCTGCTCCACACAAAATGTAGGATGGATGGAAGGGATTGAGTCGTTGGTCCTGGATCAACTTGTCGGGTGATGCGCTAAGCTAGTTGCCCTTGCTTCGCAAGTACCACCTTCTTCTGATCAGGTTTGGATGGCTACTTGTTGGTTACCTCCTGCCAGTAAATGAGTCAAGTTGTTGTAGCTCCAGGTAACCAGGCTTTTTTTTCAAGGGATTCATACTTACTTATTGGCCTTATGAGCCCATTATTCATGAGGACTCGTGTCTCCATTGATGGTATTGCATGGTATGGTGTGACAGGTATTGCATGGTGTGACAGGTAAATCTACTCAAGAACAACAACGAGTGAGGCAAGTGACTAGCAGAAATATTATAGTGACTAGAGGAAACATTAAATGTTAATGAACTAATGTTATCACTCGAGATAGTAGTAGTTCACCTCAAAGCATGCATGCCTTAACTTAGTCATCATTTACCAAATTTCAAACCAAATATTTTGTATATCTTCTCCTTATGCCTCGGGAAGTTGCCAAATAAGACCTCAAAGTCAAAAGTTTGGATAAAAAATCAAACATGATATGGAAAATTGTATAAAGCACTCAAAACTTTGGTTAAAATGTCTCTTGGTGGGTTGGTTTATTCTTAGTTATAAAATGTGATATGCATTTTTATATTTACTTAAAATTTAAAACTATTTTAAATTTGTATGTGAAGTGTTTATAAAATATATTATTTTTAAAAAATATTTTAATTTTGAGTATTAAATTTATATGTGAAGTGTTTATAAAAGATATTATTATTAAAAATTATGCATATTAGTTATTTATAATATTAATTGTACAATTATTTTTTTCCCTCTTAAAACATTATATATTTGCAAAAATTACCTTATAGATTATTGATAACTTCCTTGATAAATATCAACAATTATATTATTAAAATTAAATTTTACAATGATTTTTTCCTTTTTTTAAATTATATTATAAAAAAATATTATTAAAGTTAATGATTTTTTCCTCTTTTAAAATTATATTATAGAAACATATTATTAAAGTTAAATTGTTCAATGATTTTTATTTTTTTTAAATATTAAATATATTTGCAAAAATTGCCTCATAGTTTTTCATTGATAATTTTCTTGATAAATATCCACAACTATATTATTAAAAAAACATTATTAAAGTTACAAATAGAAGTATTGAAAAAATAATATCTTTCAAAATCTTTTTTTACTTATATTCTTCTACCTTTTTGGAAAATTCCACAAATTCTTAAAATAAAATCATGTAAAAATAAGTTTAAGTTTAAAGGTTTTATTAAATAGTTTTTTTGGGTTATATTTTTTAGGATTTTTGTCTCAAATCTGACAAAAAATTGTTAGATTTGCAGATTTAATAATTATTTCTACATAATCTAAATATTCCAAAAAAATTTCAACATGTTAAATCCTTTTTTACATTCAAAAATTTTAAACAATAAAAAATAATTTTCTTACAAATTTATAGGGAAAAATTCCAACTAAAAAACCACTTAATAAAACAACCAAAAAATACTATTTATATTTTTAAAATATAAAAAAAAAAATAATAATAACATTTTTAAATGAATGATTTTGATTACTTCGATACCATTTTTACAATTTTACCAACAAGCAAAACCCCTAGCGAATGATTCAATCAATAAACGTAAGATTTGTATAAAAAAATGAACTATTTACTTATATGATTCACTCAATTTGACTATGTTATGATGTAAACGTAAGATTTGTAAAAACAAAAATTAATAAATTATCTTCCTTAGAGTCACACCAGGGCTTCGCACGGATAACCTAAGGGATTCCTTTAGAGTCACCAGGCGTAAGGTGGGTCACTGATATTGGTCCACCTGGTCTCATTATCTTTATTTGCCTTCCACATATAATTGTCACTGAGATGATTTGTCCACATATGTTATTAAAGTGCACCGTACTGTGTAATAATTTTTATGGTGTTCTTATCGTTTCTATATAATTTAAAATGGGAATATCTTGATGTGATGGCACCGTTCAACTCATCCGATATTCATTTTTAATTTAAAGGAAAACGTTGGATCTCGTGTTACTTTTACATATTAGTGCATAATTTTTATTTTAAAGGTGGAGATGGTTGAAAAAAAATATATATATTATTGTGCATAATTTTTTTTAAGTGGAGATGGTTAGAAAGTATATATATATATATATATATAGTATGGAAGGAATTACATATCTCCTCATACTAAGCAACCTACCATTGAAATGTCTTAACTAGCATACCTTGAAGCAAGGGAAAGGGAACGTTGAATTGAATCAAGATTATACATTGTTTGAAGATAAGAGAAGTGTGTTGGATGGTTCATGGATAATTAATAGGGGATCCATTGAATATGTTCCATGAATAATATATTAAAATGATTTTTCATATGGTTAAGCATCCATGGAAATCCTTCTATTTAGTACCATTTATGATCGGCAAATGCTTGTATGCCATGGAAGGAAGCACTTGCATGGTTCACAGAGAAAAAAAGATGGGTTGGAAGGTGACAACCAAATTCATATTATTAAACCATAAGATGGGTTGCATTATTGCACTCAGAGATAGTATGGGTAGTACACATTTTGGTTGATCTCATCTATTATGAATTGAAAAAATAAGTAATATAAGAGTGGGCACACCGCATTTCATGGCTTACAAATGTCATTCTCTAGGAGGAGTATGAAACTTGAAGGCACAAGATGGATTGCCATGGACTTTACCAAAATATGACCTTAACTTGAGCACAAATACGTAATACCTATCCCTTTTTGTATATATCGTTGGGTAGGTGGAAACATTTGTCACATGATAACTATGATAGTTGATGTGCTTTTAATATAAACGATTTATGTTAAACAGAAAGGAGGATGGAAATACAATCGAGGGAGACTATAAGTATAGTTGTCCAACAATCTATGGCTATCGAAAAAATTCATCTAAATAGCACTCCATCAGTTTCAAACCTCCAGAATGTAGAGATGAAAATTGAACCTAATCGCCCAATAGTTACTATCGAGAACATTTTATTTGAATTTCAAGTGGGCCAAGAAGTTCGAAATCCCCTTTAGAATCTTAACATAACTAATCAATGTTTAGTGACCTTCAGAAATCCAGGTAGTTATTTTCAAAACCATCCTCGAAATATTGATGTGAGAAGCGCCATATGTGAAGGTTTCTCCATACGATAAGTTAAATTTTAACCCTTTAGTCTTTCTGTGTTTCTTTTCAACCTTTGATTTTTTCGTTTAATATTGCCAATCGAGAGATCAAATAATTCTTCTTCTCCCTTTAAAAGTTGCATTCTTAGACTGCGAAGAAGAAAGCAATTCACATGAGTATTTGGGAGCCAAAGCTAAGGGAGAAACGCACAATTGGTCTATGGACTTCCACTATCATGGAGGCCTAGGAGTTTGACGAGATGATGGAGCATGTGGATGAAGCTAGAATAATGCTTTGTTTCTTCCTTCCTCCTACCCATTTGACGCATTTGCATTCAACATTGATCAATTGCTTAAATTGATCACATTGGATTGTCACAAAGGAAGCTTGCAATAATTATAATCGATGTTGTCTTATGCCCTTCATTCACCACAATGACCACAATGGTGGCATGAAGGGTTATAGAAGGAAATCATTTTGTTATCATGATCAGTTTGTTTTTTCTATCGTTACAGTTCCAAATATGTTGATTCACTCAATTTCACATAAAGGTTGTATAGGCTTAATTAGATGCATTAGAGGTACCTACAAGTGAGAATGGGGATATAAATCACTGATCCAAAACTTTGAACATTGACTATCTATGACTACATCACTTTGAATCCTCCCATAAAAAAAATCCCACGGTCTTTAAACAACATCTTCAGTGTTTATGTTTATTTTCCCCTACTTAGGGAGTATGCTAGTTTAATATATATAGACAAAATACATTGTGATTGAAAGGAAATAGTAGTAAGACATAAATTCATGGAAAAACACCAACTTCAAAAGCCTTAATCTCAACCAATATTTATGTCAGAGGTTTCTTCGAGCGTTATCATGTATTCTTTAATTATGTCGATAGGCGTACACCTATTGACAATGGCCAGAATTAATGGGCTTTTAATCACACAGGTGATTTGTGTGGACAAGATTTGATATGCTCAGAATATTCTTAGCCGTCACAATAAATGAAGGGTTGTGATTTTAATCATTAACTTCCTTGCATGAAAAAACATGTCAGTTCGTCATTAAAATGGGTGATTAAGGTAATTAGCATAATAATAGCTGATCTAACCAGTTTAATAACTACTCCTGGCGTTTTTGATGTGATCATTGCTTCTTTAAAGATTTTTACTGCATCTTTTGGGTTTTTACTGCCTTTACCACCACGTGTTCAAGAATTGTTTGTGGGATGGGTGGGCACGTATGTTGCTTTTCTTTTCATTATCGCACTCTTTTCTTTTCATTACCACCCGCTATTATGGAGATATATATGATTTTATTTTCATTACCGTTTGAAACTGATCCGATCCAGTGAATACGTGGTAACTCTAACTATAATTCTCAATATCTTTCTTTCTTTGTAAGGGCACTATGTGTGCATTGTTGTGGAGTAAGATTTAATGGGTAGGAAAGGATCCGGAGATTCACAGGGGAAAACAAAGAAGACAATACCTTCAACTTCAGATAATTTGAGCGAAGAGGGATAGAGCACTTCTCAGCTTCATGTGCTATTTGTAAGGTAATATTGTATTCAGATTGAGATTATCATTGGATTATTGATATTTTGAGGATCTTTTATAGAGTTATAATGCATTTTAGCGATTTCAAAGCTTACTATGTGTGTGTCTAACTGCAATAATCACAATAGATAGTGAGAGAACAATTCTAGAATTTTTGGGATTAGGAGACAATCAAAACGTTGTAAAGGTAAGTAGGTGAACACTATAGCCAGATTAATTAATGTGTCTCTGAATATATTAATGTTGGTGAGAATCATAATATCATGGAATATACAATGATTGAATTTTTGAATATATCAACTTCTTCTATCTCACATTGTCATGTCATTTTTTATAAAAGATCTTAAGGTGAATATGATAATCACAGACTACTTACCAGGAATGTCTGGCCACAATCTCCTATAAAGAATAAAGGTACTTTTAAAAACCCTCCTATGCAATCTAAATCAACACATGAACAACTTTTAATCTTGAAAAACATTTAAAAGATAAAAAATTGTATTCATTCATTTTGAGTGAATAATGAGTTACATGAGTTTTTTAACTAAATCTATAGGAATCCTCAAACCTAAGAGAGATTCTTGTAGTTGCCATGTCTTTTGAGAAGGCTTGGGTGAAAAGCAAATTTCCCACTACATGTTTTTGTTTTTAAATGCATGTAATCAATACAGCCTGAGTGGGCCTAATGGTTAAGAACATCTGTTTCCTCTTAAGAGGTCATAGGTTCAAATCCAAAGGGGGGTAGGGTATGTATACCTTTTTAGACTTTACCAGTCAAATCGTTGGGCGGAGGGGGGTCCTTTGTCCCACAAACAAGGGGGTCTCATACACCAATTTAGAGTTTACAAGGAAGGGCTCAAGATTTTCTAAGGAAAATATAAGATTTTAAGGCAAAATGCACCCTCATTTAAATTAAATTGTTCTTTCATTTTGTTGTCATGCTTATCAGTTTTCATCTGCTACATATTATGGGGCTGTGCTAGTTATTAAATGCTGTTGGAATAGAGTAATGCTAAATCTAGATGAGGTAAAGTATATATACTTCAGTAGAGTAGACTTTACCAATAAAATAGCTAGACAGAGGGAATTTTATACACCAATTTAGTGTATCTAGCCGTAACTCTTCTTTTACTATATTCAATTTAGAGAAAGACTCTGATCTCCAGATTCTCCACAAATGCTGAGGAAGACTCTCGATCTCCAGATTCTCCACAAATGCCGGCTACTTCTGCATTATTGCCGGCCTAGTGGGTACCCTTGCTATTGCTGCTGGACAATTTTCATAAAGATAATTGCAATATGCCAAACGTGCCCAGGAAAATTTTGGAAATTCAAGTCTTCCATTCTTTTCGCGTTGTGAAACTTATTCCATAAAAAGTCGTGCGCCCATTTTGCTATGCAACTTCAAGCCATATTTTTTATTATCTACACTTTCAACTTTATCTACACTTTCAACTTTATCTAAAATTTTGACATAGCTWTGTATATGGA
Source organism: Picea mariana (assembly GCA_032191745.1). Taxonomy (NCBI): domain Eukaryota; kingdom Viridiplantae; phylum Streptophyta; class Pinopsida; order Pinales; family Pinaceae; genus Picea; species Picea mariana. The sequence continues at coordinate 13,438 of JASDQU010280410.1, forward strand.
AATTTCCCMTAGCGATGTAYTCGGGAAACTTCGAAGTTGCAGGCTCCGTATGGACCATACTATGGTCAAAATGTAATCGGACAGTTCAGAAAAAACATTCAAACTAACTTCCCCTTGGAAACCATAAGCGACATGCTCTCCGAGAAACTAGGTGCCACCGATCATCTACGGTAAACCAAAAGACTGAAAGTTGACTATTGTTGTTAACTTGTTCTTTTGCCCACATTCCCATTGCTGCTGTTTGTGTGGATTAAGTACAGTATTGTAGGATTGTTTATATTAAGTGAGCTGCTTCATATTATACCTAACATGTTTCTGCAATCATTGGCCTCTTGGAGTAGTCTGTGTGCTTGGTAATTGAGATTGGTTGCATAATTGTAGTTGTAGGAACTCTCTTCTGTTCTGTTGCACTGCGACAATAAGGCTGTTGTAAACATACATTCATTCACTACAAGATGAGGCTGCAAAAACTCGCCATGGACATCTCTATTTTCTTCATTTCCTTCTTCCTATACCCATCATCTGCTATCACCAATTCATCATTCCATAGAGATGCTAGAGTTCTGATTTCAGTGAAAGCAGGATTGGTCGATTCTAATCATCTGTTAGATAGCTGGAGTGTCTCCAATCACACCGCCCATTGCTCATGGACTGGAGTCCAATGTGACCATGTTGGCCGAGTAGTGGCTTTACATCTCTCCAACATGCATATTTCCGGACCATTCCCTAGTGAAGTCACAAATCTGCAAGCCCTCTGTTTGCTCAACATCTCCAATAACTTCCTCACTGGAAACCTCCCCTCCAACATATCAAAATTGAGGAACCTAGAGGTCCTTGATGTCTTCTCCAACAATTTGTCAGGGGAATTGCCACTGAATGTGAGCCATCTAGTGAAGCTCAACTATCTTGATCTCGGAAAAAATTTATTTTCAGGCAGCATTCCTGGTGAGTACGGGAAGCTAACAAATTTAAAATATCTTTCATTGTATGGTAATACTTTGGGTGGAAGAATACCAAGAGAGCTTGGCAATCTAGGGAACTTGAAAATACTTTATTTAAGCTGCTACAATTGCTACAATGTATTCTATGGAGGTATTCCTCCCGAGATAGGAAATTTGAGCAAGCTTGTAGAACTAGATATGTCTGGTTGTGGCCTTAGTGGTGTTCTTCCTTCTGAGCTTGGTGGTCTGAAAAGTCTGGTTGCAATGTATTTGTATAATAATAGCATCACAGGCCCTATCCCTCCTCAACTAGGCCAGCTTGTGAGCTTAAAATCCCTGGATCTATCTTTTAACGGTCTTTCTGGTGAAA
>JASDQU010280417.1:0-11391 GCA_032191745.1 Picea mariana
TATTTATACTAAAAAGAAGCATCTAGAGGAAGATCCTTCTAGAAGCGGAAGCTTCTATTAGGTCTTCTTACATCCGCCTTATTCTATTTTATTGAAAGGTCTTATTAATATTGACCTTTATTACATCCGAATACATTGATCTACCTATGTGCGGGTTAGGACCTTAACAAAATGATTACTGTGGGGTGGGTACAGAGGTTCCTGGGGGTTTCCGAGACCACCTTATTGATTGGGAAATGGTCAATTCCTGGGAGGTGGAACTATTATATACCTGTTCCTACCCTTGCTTCGCCTCGAAATTAACCAAGATTTTAACATTTTGATTAACTGTATCTCACCGAGATGACAGTGAACTACTCTTGATTGACGATGAATTCCTGGGCTGAATGAGAATGCACCAATTGGTTGCCGCGTGTAGCACTGTCACCAAATTTCTTGTTACCTGTGTCTGCCTTTAGTATATGTTTGAATTCTCATGATAGGAATGCGACCCATTCAATATAGTAACTTCCATTTTTAACCTGCGTAAGGAGTGTGGTCGTGAGTTGAATGTGAGTAGACTGTGTCAGCGAAATTTTTAAATCCTATTTAGTGTCTTGGCAGTAAACCTTTAAGTCTTGACAAAATTTACTAACCTGAGACCATGTAGATTGGCCTTACCTTAACAACAGTCTGCATGGTAGAGTTATGGACACAATAATCATGATGGCAGTTCTATGGTAATCTTATAATTTGCGTGTTATAACTGACCTTTAATTTTGGCAACTGTTGTCTTACTTCATCAATGTCCTTGTTCCCTGGACACAACTATTTTCCTTGGTTTTCTTAGTTGATTGTGCTATTATAATTTTAAGCAAGCCTCTTGATTTGTAGTTGAATAACAAGCCAGTTAGTTCTTTATCCATTTTATTGTTATCGAAACTTGTACAGTTGTAACCTAATAACTAAGACCTTGTATCAATTAAGAGCCTGCAATTTGCACCTCTTTACCTTAAGGTTATATTTCCAGAGTAAATATGTGGTGGATAAGTAAATAATTATGATGTTAACATCTGCATTTTGCGTAGCTAATTGTCGGGTTTAATGGGTGTTTTACATGATTAATAATAAATCATTACATTGAGGAGATGCTCTTGGAATTCTTGCGCGTATGTGTAGATTCTCAACTCCACATCATTAGTCTAACTATGATTAATAGAACTTTCCTTTGTGTACAATATTGTAAAAGTATCTAATGATAAAGAAATCGTTGAAAATGATTAGTATAGTAATTAAGGTTATCAATTCATTAACTGCATAAGACCAGGTGGCCTAGCCCCAAATAAATAAGTAAAGGATACTATGTAACCCCTTTCAACAAATTTGGTAAGGATTGATTTGGAAGGACAACGAATTTGTTTTAAATTGGGTAAAAGTCCAATGTCTATTCATATTGGTATTATCAAATGTGGTTTGTATGTATTTTGGTAGCAAATAAACTAATCAAATGTAAATAATAAAGGGTGATGTGGAAGGTGTGATGCCTTACAAAAGAATGTCTTTTAAGCTAGTATACTTTCTTATTTTACTAACCTGCCTTGTCGTCCTTGCGGGTGTTGAGTTTATGCTTCCTTCAGATTATAATTAAAGATACTTGATTTTAATGGCGAGCGGATTGTGGCCTTAAGACTAAGTTTAGATTATACCTTGATTTCTTTATGCATTTTAGACATGCATTGCAGGGCTCATAATGGAGGTTGATATAAGATGTGTTAATTACCTTACTTGCTTTATTAATTGCCTTTGTCTTGTAATTTGATTAAAAGTACACCTCCCACGCAAGACTGTAATATTAGTAATGAGTTAATAATGACGCACTATCGTAAAATGCATTAATGTAGATAACCTTGTTGTTTGCAGTCTTGATGGTTATGTTATTATCTTTATCTTAGAAGGCTTGGTTTGCTTGCGTCGGGTGGGATGTAGACACCTCCATGTTCCTTAGAATAGTTGCCAGCCCTGAGACTTTAAATGGTTAAAATCAATGGGAACCTGGGCTTGAGCGTTGCTTATGTGTCTTGGAGGTCCTAACCATTGCAGGGTAGGTTAGGCGGGTAGTCAGTCTTATTATTTTGTCGGTTGATTGTTGTTCATTGCTGGCAAATGTTGATGTGCATCTTAGATCTTTATGTTGATATTGCAGTTGTATGCATCATGATTCATCGTCATGTGGTGGTGCAGAGTATAATGTCTTGTTACCCTTGTACACACGCACACACAATTATTTTTTTTTAGCACTTGTTATAAGAGGTTTGTCGTCATAATGAGGAGGATCTTTACACTAAATATGTCTATCCAAAAGAACTATCTAGGGGAAGATCCTTCTAGAAGCATAAGCTTCTATTAGGTATTCTTACATTTGACTCATTCTTTCTTATTTCTAGGCCTTATTAATATTTGAATTTATTACATAGAAATATATTACTCTACCTACGTGAGAGGTTAGGGAGATTAGGTCCCTAACAATTTGAATGCCTTTCAAAATGTTTACAGTCTTTACAAGACTGGACTACAACATATACTCAGTTCTTCTCCATACATCTCTTAATCTATTGAGAGAATTAATTATTATTTCAATACATTGATTCTTATACAAAATAATGGCTTCTTTCGCCTTCTCTTCCTAATGCATTAAATTACATTTAATTTACGTAAACTCCAGATCTTGTTGGATTCATATACCTGTCAACCATTTAAGGAGATTTACATATAAGATTGACCCATATAATGGATCTTTGTCTTCTCAAGCCTCACATAACTTAATTACATTAAATGAGAGAATTTTAAAACAAAATGAGAAGGGTTGTGCTCTCTCTCCTCTGGATATTCTCCATCCCCATGCGTTGTTGCGTTTGATGATGACTTGCCACTGAGTGGGAGATATTCTCCTGCATTAGACTCTTGTGCTGAAAAAATAATGATCTCCTACTCATGGCTCCTCTATTTTTGTTGTTGAGATTCTCTAGGGTCCCAAACTTCATTATGGACCTCCTCATCTGCTCCTATTCCTTTCTATTGTTGTTCTTGTTGATGCCCTGCTATTGCTGCAGGTTCTCCTCTTGGTTTCCAAATCTTATGTTGCAAGGCTCCATCAATATTTCCATTCCATTATTCTCTTGCTTCCTCCATATGTTGCTGACTGTCTCCTTTGTTGATCTCATCATCATCTTCCTTATCTCTTCAATCTCCTTGTCCATCTTGTCCATGGATTGGTTCCTCTCCTGTAGTCTTCTATATTGCTGGTGCATATCCTCTTCTTTATCAATATCCAACTTGACTTGTTGGATGATACTCCTCTATTTAATTATCCTTACCTCCAAAGATTCAAGATCCTTGCATAGATCAACAAAATACATGATGTCTTCTCTCTCTTCTATTGCAAATTCCAATTCTGCAGTTATCATTTTTTCTTCTCCCTGGTTGCAATCCATGAGCATTTCCTCTGAATTATCTTCTTCTCTACTCCTATTGTCTTTTGAAATGAAAGGCTCTATGGGATTTATTTCATCCTCCTTACAAGAAACATCTTCATTGGCCTTTCCTCCTGGGTCCTTTCCAAGAGATACTTTGATCTCCCCTACCATCAGAACATGGTTATGGTATTTTCTTTCCTTCAAATTTTTTCAAGATGTCTCTCCTTCTTCCTCCTCTTTCTATTGATTGTTTTGGCCATCATCATGGGCCAATTCTTCTCTTATGTCTTCTATTTCTGCAGAAATTTGATCCTGCATCTCTCCTTGAACATTATCTTGGCTCACAATTGTGTGGGCCTCTTCCTCTTTCATATCTTGAGCATATTTTAGTGGATTGTCCTTCTCCTTTTCCTTGACAGTATTTGCTAGATGTCCTTTTTATTCTGCACATGAAGTTACACATACATTTTTAATTTTAAAATCATTTGTCCCTATGGCCTCTTCCTTGGATGCCTCTTACATCACCTCCTCATGTGAAACACATGCATTGGCATCTATTGGGCTTCTTGGAAGGGATATGTTGATTTCTCTAATGATTAGAATGCACCTCTAATCCTCCTCCTTTAGAGTTGAAGTATTCAAATTATCATCATCTTCATTCATGTGGCTTGCAACCCCACATGAATCTTCATTCTCACTAGGCTTCTCTGTTGCCTCTCTCTCCTCTTCTATCAACACTCTTTGATTATCCATTTATTCCCCTATCAACACCTACACATGCTGATCATAACCCCTCACTGAGTTCTTGAGACTATCAGACAATCTCATCTTCTCCCTGCCCTCCTGGAAATTTGACTTCTCCTTTATTCCCTCTTGGAAATTTATGATATCTTCAACATATCCATCAAGGATTTCTCCTCTCTCTGGTTTACATATGTAAACCATCTTCTTTTTTGATGGGTATTACTCCTATAAATCCTTGAGACTTTCTATTTGTCTCAACCATATCCTCATCATTTGAATTTTCCTCCTGACGATAAATTGTTGGATAGGCCATTTGACCTTCTTATTCATGGGCCATTCATACCTACATATCTCTTTCTCTCGTTGATGAATTCTCTTCCATTGCAACATCAATATATCAAGCTCCTCTCTAGTCTCCTTGAGCTCTTTATCCATCTCCTCTCTGTTCATATTCTTGTGGCTTCCTCTTGATCCTCGATGATGAACTTTAGTGGCCATTTCTTCTCCCCTTTCTCTGTGATATACATCCATCCTCTGCTAAGCCTCTCCTTTCTTAGCCTCTGGGTTCAACTATTAGAACCTATGAGATTTTACACTCCTACGGAGTGTAGGCACACAGCTTTCGCTCGCTCCTCTATTGAGAACTCCTTTCTCTTTTGTTGTTGTACTCTAACTGCTCACTTTAACAATTCCAAAGGCTCTTCTTCTCCAAGAACGCAACTAGTTCTTTTCTTCAGCCCACCTAGATGTTTACTTTCCTGTTTCACACCTGCAAACAATTCTTATAGAGCATTGGTAATTTGTTTCTCCTCCCCTTTTCTTGTTGTCTATAGACACAATATTTCTCTAATACCACCTGATGATAATCATGTGACCTCTAGGTCTCTAGATATTCCTATGGAGCCCCAATATGGCTCTCGGATCCCTGCTAGATCCTTCTCTTATGCACAAAGGCCCCTTTAATTTATGTTGCAGGCCCCACAAAAAGATTGTTGGGAACTTTAATCTAAGCCCATTTCTCCTTTGTTTTAAACCATGGGCACTATCCCTTTTTTCCTGACATAATCGACATATGAACTCAAGATAGAACCAAGCACTTAGATGAAAGGTGCTCCCGCACTCCATGAGATTCACACCTAACACATATCACTCCAATGTGTTGGAGTAATTACCCAATGAATGTGGTCATAAAATGACTTCAGCAGCAGGTGTAGGCTTTACCCTATCCTTCCACTTTCCTATGTCATCGATTAGACTTGATCAGATGATGGAAGGGGATTCCCCTCCCTCCATGATCTATGGTGGATATGTAATCCAAGACTCCAGGATTCAGAGTTCCTTACCTCCAAATGAAAATGATTAAAATTATCCAAATAGCCAAAGTGTCAAAATCCAAAGGGCTCGAAGATTAATTTCCCACACTGCGATACTTGATCTATGATTGAAGTTAATTTGGGACTCCGGGCTTCAGATTTCCTTCTCTCCAACACCAATGAATAAAATCACCCAGAGTGCCCAATCACTAAACCGCTAAAGGGATCGAGGATCTAACGATTCTTGTTCTCCTTTTGATCAATGAATGTTGTTTACTCCGAGGCTTCAAAGATTATTTTCTCTACACTCTCCTTTACTTAGGGCTTAATCTAATGACCCAAATCTAATCTCGCAACTAAATCAATGTCTATTGATATTTCCCCTCCGTCACGACTCCGCTTCCCTTCAACAAGGAATTTTCTCAAGTTTTTCATAGGTTGTGGCCTTTGTCTGCGTTCTACGAATGCTATACCTCATGAAGTTGGAACCTATAATAAGTTCTCTGGTGCATACTTGTTCTTATCTCCCCTGAGCTTATGTACTTAAATGTGTCCCTTGTCTAATTTTTGACTTCAACACTCCTTGAGTGTTCAAGGTTCCCTCCTGGCATGGCTACTCTTCCCTTCTAAGATTTTATGGACTTTGTAATAGTCCTTAACACACTCCTTGTGTTGGCTTCCTATCCCTCCAGAGATTATGACTCGTTCTGGTGTGCCCACCTAGCACGCTCCTCACAGAACCCCTGACTGAGTTCTTGCACACTCCTTGTGTTGGCTTTCCAGAGTTCTCAATAACTCTAGTGTGCATTCCTTGCACTGCCTTGGGAGCCCAAAACACCTAGAAATCCACACAGATAGGGAATTCTATCTATTACTACAAAAATGAACGTTCAATCATTCATGTATTCATAGACCTTCAGTAAACATTCAAAAAAAAATACTCATTCATACAGATAACACACACATAGATACATGTGTAGGAAAATATGCTTTTCTATTAAATATGAATTCATTTAGAATGTTTATAATATTTACAAGACTGGATTGCAACAAAGTCTCAGTTCTTCTCCTCTCCTCTTCTCTATAATTCTCCTAATCTACCGAGAGAATTAATTATTATTTCAATACATTCATTCTCATACAAAATAAGGGCTTCTCGAGCCTTTTCTTCCTAATGCATTAAATTACATTTAATTTTCATTAACTCCATATATTGTTGGATTCATATACCTATTATCCATTTAAGGCGATTTACATACAAGCTTGACCCATACAATGGATATTTTGCTTCTCGAGTCTCCCATCAACTTATTACATTTAATGAGAGAATTTTAAAACAAAATGAGAAGGGTTGCACCCTCTCACCTCGGGATCTGCTCCATCCCCATGCATTGTTGCACTGGCTGCTGATTTTTCGTTGAGTGGGAGAGATGCTCCCGCATTAGTTCTTCACACTTAAACACACATTCTAGACATATGTTTTTTGCACAAATTTCTTACAATGAGGCACTTGGACCTCCTTGATACTAAACCTTTTATACCAGCTTTTCCCAGAAATATTTCTAAACCATAGATCTTGGGGCTAGCATAGCGTCTCAATTTTCACACATAACTTTGAGGTTCTAATATGATTCATATGACACTATATCATGTATCATGAGAGGTAATTAGTGTAATGTACTAGATTAATATGGAGTTTTATAATTTTTCTAAGTTTTAGTCTATTTCACTGGAATCTGTTGTTCTAAGTTTTGGTCCATTTCACTAAATCCTGTGACATGAATCTACACGAAATCACAATTTCCTATTGTTTGAATTGTATTTTTGAATTCTGAAATAAATTTAGTGTGCAACCTGTAAATTTTGGATTATACAAAATTAACCATTCAAATATGTATACCCAACAATTTCGTAACAAATTTTGAACTAAATTAAACATAAACATCATCGAAAAAATCAAAACTTACAACAATTAGACTACAATGATTAATAATAATTGGGGTTAGCATATTGTTAAAACTTATTCACCTTGTTAGTAAATCATACTCATCTAAATACGTCAGATTAATAAGTAACATATTTTTTCTTAGGGTTTGCGTTCTTGACTGCGCCGTGCAAATAGGATATGCGAACCTTGAGTCAACTCATCATAATTTCTATGTAGCATTTCATAATTTTTCTTGCACAGGTACTCTGACAGATCGTCCTTAACAGACCTTTGGGATCTGTCCATTGATGATCAATCCCCTAGGATATAAAATCCTAACTAAGCTACCTGTTGTTGGTCAAGATACCATAGTATAATCAACATCACTCCCCCTTTCACGGGAGGTCCTTTCGGACTACACCAAGCTTTTCTCGGAAGTACTCAAACTTCACATGAGACAGAGGCTTAGTCAACACACATGAAACCTACTCATATGTGCCAACATATTGGATCTTTACAACTCCCTTCTGCACCATGTCATGAATGTAGTGATACCATATCTCTATGTTCTTTGTCTTATCATGGAACATTGGGTCCTTTTTTATATTTATATAGCTCTGGTTATCACATAAAATCATAGTATCTTCCATCTTTAGATCGAACAGATCTTTCAACAACTTCCAAAGCCATATGACTTCACAATTGGCAGAGCTTGATGCAATGTACTCCTCTTCTTCCATACTGAGTGAAATAATGGATTGATTCCTTCTTTGTCATGAAGTCATTGCTGACTCCAAACTGAAACAATATCCTGAAGTGTTTTTTCTGTCTGAAGCACTTCCATCCCAATATGAATTAGTATAGCCATTCAATATGAAGTCACAATCTCTAGTATAAAAGAGAACATAATCCAACGTACCCTTATGGTATCTCACTAAATTCTTTGTAGCTACAAGGTGAACACGTCTGGGCTCCACTAGATATTGACTCAAGGTGTTCACACCAAAGCATATATCCGACCTGGTATTCATCAAATACATCAATGAAACAATAATTTTTCTATATAAAGTAGCATCAACTAACTTTGATGAAGTATCAACCAGGAGCTTCAAATTCCTCTCCATGGGTGTGGCCATGGATTTACATTCCAACATGTCAAAATTATTCAGTATTTCAAGTGAATACTTCCCTTGGTTAAGGAAGATCTTCTCTAGGCTCTTCCAAACTTCAAGACCTAATAAATATTTCATCGGGCCTAGGTCTTTCATCTCAAATTTTGTAACGAGCTTCCTTTTGCAATTTGTGATGAGCATTTCTTATCCTGTCAAGAACAAGTCATCCACATATAGTAGAAATACAACTAGCTCATCATTCATAACCTTGAAGTAAAGATTAGATTCAACTTTACTCTTGGTAAATCCCAAGCTCGTCAGAAATCTATCAATCCTTCCATACCAAGCTCTTGGACCTTTCTTCAACTTGAAAAAATGAGTCTTCCTGTCCTGTACTTCAAAACCAAACTTTTCACATCACATTATACCAACCTAGTATGCTTACTCAACTACAAATTAATATGTACAATCATGTGCTAGCTCTATGTACTTTCTACAAAGAACTATCCGTCTCACTTCTTGAGAGTATGTCCTATGCTCTCTATGCAATTGTTTCTCAGGGACCGAGACTCTGCACCTATAAATTCTATTTATGAAGCTAAGCATGATTTCTCTATTCTCATTGTAGTTGTTGAGCTCTGAGACTAGATCCTTTATTCTATCATGGAAACAATTTCATCTGAAACTAAGAGCGGTTGATACTGAAGGTATATTTTCTTCTTTCATGGAGATAACTCAATCTCAAATATATGGGTTTCTCCCTCTGAATATCATACTATATCAGATTCATGGTTTTTCTCACTATCTTCACGAGCATTGGAACTATTTCTTTTATTATTGGATTAAGTGTCTCGTCATAGTCTTCTCCCTTTTGCTGGGAGAATCCTCTAAACACAAATAAGGATTTTTGCATCTCTATATTGTTATTTGAAAGATGCTTGATCTGTTAGATCAATCTTGGAATTCACCACTGACTTCCTTTCTAGTCTTAAGGAAAAATCCATATCCCAGTCCTTCTGACTGGCTTCCTCTTTTTTCATTGAAACAAGGGAATCTTCTTAGGATATTTCATGTCTCCTAGAGGTATTTGAAGCTCCGATCTAGTCTTCTCAACTCATGTCATCTGTCTGCCACTCCTAGAAGATGTCTCTTTTTCACATTTGATCCTTTCTGAGATTAGGATTAATCTGAGTCTTTATTTCTTCTGAGTCTACAAAAACTTCATAGTCTCTATAGAATATACTTGGTGTTGAATACCAAGTCTTAATAGGAAACTATCAGTCAAATTTCAAATGAATTTTTCTTCCTGTCAAGATCGCTTCATTATCCATTGACCAAATCTACTGTGATTTTTATTCTAATGTTCGGTCATCTTTGGAGCCTTCTGCTCCTTACAATCAATCTCCATATGAGATAGTCTGTATCTCAAAAGTATATTCTTCCTTTTCTTCTTCGGTACATGGATGTATACGGTCATGTATAAAACTTGGATATTATATTCCATATCTCATCTAATATGTTTCCTCCTACAACCGTCACTATATCTCCCTCAAGGTTATCACCTATGACCTTCCCAGAACAAGAACAACAAGGGAGAAACAACATACAAGAATAATACTCTTTACAATATTAATAAAATAAATAGTGAGAACGATCATCAAAGTAGCTCCTTCATAGCTATCACTTGTGATATTCCTGAAACAAGGGTAAAAAGTAAGAAATACAATAATAAAGAACGAGAGAAACACTCTTCTAGTGTTGTGATCAATCATTCCTCCATGGTAACCTGGAAACAAAACAAGAAGTTTCTCCTAGAGGATATGTTAGTTATACCTATTAAATGATTATAGTAAGCATTCATCTCAATAGTTCTCACATGCTACCAAGTATTCAATAATAAAACTTTTCAGATATTTCTATCACAACTATAGTTTTTAGCAGTTATCAAACTTAATATGTGTAAATTTGAATCTTATCAATTTAATCAATCAAATCTAGAACCTAGAGTCTTGTCCTTAAGAATGAGTGTGTTGATTTTCTTTAGAGTCTCCTTCACTCAAGATGACAAGTATTTTTTTCAACATGTCCTTTGTACTAAGATAATATGCTTTCTTGACATAAATATGAGTTAGAGAATAAACTCTATAATCTAAAATTTAATCAATCTAGTACTTTGACTTTAATTTTGACCAATGATTAGTATGATAACTTCAACAGATCAAAATCAAACCTGGATATTCATTATAATAATTCCATAACAAGTAGAGGCATATCAAATTAATCAAACCCGGGGTGCATAGTTCCTATGAGTGTGTTGGATCTAAGATTCTTCTGGATCTACGATTGTTGTTTAGGCAAAAGATCATTTCTCCAGCAAATACCCTTTAGAATAATGATACAGTTTGAACATATGTAAGTACATACCTATGACAATAATGACAGGTAGTGGCACCATATGGTAGCAATGACAAACAATAACGAACCTTTAAAACTTCAAAGGTGCTTCAAATTATAACTTAAAGATAGATCGATATTTGCTAGGGTAAGGCACACTAGGACAATAAAAATCAGTCCCAACATTTCACAAAAAAAATCACTGCAACTGGTGTTGCAGTTGGTGCTGGAATTGAAATTGGTATAAAGGAACTGGCACGAAGGAACTGGCACTGCAACTGATACTGCAATTGCAACTGCAACTTAGGGTTTTATGAGGAAACCCTAATTTTTAAAACTTCAAATTTTAGAATTCTGACCTAGGGACTAGATGCACCCTCCTAGGGAGAAATCCTATATGTGGTTACTTCCCCCAACATCCTCCTTAAATAGGGAAAACATCACACTTA